>JAJHUR010137412.1:0-53919 GCA_027495735.1 Lutjanus campechanus | reverse complement strand
AGATCTTCAGTTCACAAAACAATCCTGGAGTTTCAGCAGAAAACAGGGTAGCAGCCTCATCCAGTACAATGGCAGTGAATGGTGACCACGGATAAAACGTAAATGGCGTTAATTTTTAATGTCGCGGCTTGCGGACACTACACCCACATTACACCACACAAGCAGGATGGATGGAGACATTTTGTGTTTGTTTTGTGTGCTTTTTTTTAACGTTTTATCCGTGGTCACCATTCACTGCCATTGTACTGGATGAGGCTGCTACCCTGTTTTCTGCTGAAACTCCAGGATTGTTTTGTGAACTGAAGATCTTCACCTATCAGCACATCGGCATAGTGGTGAGTACATACTGAGTGGGTTATCATGTAAAGTGGAGTATCCTTTTAAGGAATTAAACATGTGTTTGTCTACTATAAATATTTATATTGAAATCAAGGTAAATTGATAAAGATTCTGTAACTCGAAATGTCTTTTTTTTTTTTTAGCGTGGACATTTCGTTCCCTAGAAGTATCTTCAGAGTGAGTGCTCCTTGTTTTTTCTCAGGGTGAAATCATTCCAACTTCATTTGATTTTTGTTTGACATCATTTTTAGTGCATCGTTAGCGTAGCTTGGTGACCGTTTTGTCAGAGTCTGAATATAATCTGCGCTTTAACTTGACTTATTTACTCTGTTATGTCAGAGTCACCCTGAATGTCCCACTGAACCCTGCGCAAAAATCTGGCAATTCAATAAAATGTTGGCTACAGCTCTAATTTAGATTTATACATTTAAATATCCCAATCACATGAACAGTCAAAAGCTGGAGGTTACTGCTATGCTGCTAAGCTAGGTAGCGTTAGCAGGTGTTGAGCTGTCATTTCTCCCATCGTGATTGGATTTAGCTAATTACCTTAAAAACAAATGGTCAGTTAATCAAAATGTTTCCCCTCCAGACACATGAAAATTAGTTTCTAATTTACTGGACTTTTTCCATTTTTACAATATAATCAACATACTGAAAACCTCATAATAATCTTCTAAAATATAAAATTTCTTATTTCTTGCTCTTGTTCCATAGAATCACATAAAATGTTTAATATACATATTCTGTATTGTATATCATCTGCTTTATTTAATAGAAAGGCTCTTATTTCACCTTTTAGAATGGCTCTTCATATATTTTGTCTGACTCCTTTATATAGATCTCTGTGATATAGACATCTATACATTTAAATGTGGCATTAATTAACCATTTGTGATCTTTAATAATAGTGTTCACCAGCATTATTTAGAGTTTGTGTAACATAAATATAATTCAAAAATAAATCTTTAATCTCAGGGTTCAGCATAATTTCTACAATGAAGGAGAGAAGCAATAAAGTAGATTGCTGCTAAATTATACATTCAGCTCTCACGTTATGAAGCCGCAAGAACGACTTTCAACACTAAAAAGTTACAAAAGTAGACTTACCTACATTTAGGAGTGACACTTGACTCAAAACTAAACAACTACCCTCTGGAGAGTGCAGTTTAGTTTCAGGGCCAAGCTGAGGGGGAAACAGAAATGATGGAATAGAAATCAAGTCTGTGGGTTTTGGACACACATGAAGAGGCAGGGGGTGAGTGTGGAAAACAGAAAAACCCACACGTCTCCTGTCTGTACATTCCCGTCCTTTCAAACTAAGTACTTTTAGATCATTAAAATCTAAATGTGCACTGTTTTCTGTTTTTAAATGTTTAGAAGCTCGGCCTCCCTGTTATCCATTCGGTTTGGGCTACAAATACAATCCTCTCACACGTGGGACTCATCCAGGTCCAGGTCGACAGGGGAGAGGGGCAGAGGTGACCGGCATGGTGACCGACGTGGCGAGGGAGGGGACAGTAGTGGGGCGAGGAGGGGGTTCTCCGTGCCGTCGTCCTCGCTGAGCTGCAGCAAGGTGTCACTGCGTGGCAGTAGTGCCGTCGTGTCCTCGTCCCCGGGGCTCTCTCTGATCCTGGGCGGCCCTGGCGGCGGGGGAGGCAGGAGAGGGGCGGGAGGCAGTGGCGGTGGTGGCGGGGGCCCCGGGGCCGGCGCCGTTCCCAGCACTGGGAGTGGCGGAGGGAGAGGAGAGGAGGTACGGGACAAGGGGAGAGGGGAGCAGGTTCGGGAGAGGGGCAGCGGAGAGCATGTTCGGGAGGGGGGTGTTGGGGTGGACGGGCGGGAGATGGAGGGGGGAGGCGAGAGGCTGCTGCGGAGGCCCCACTGCTCCCTCTTTTCCTTACTGCTGATGGCTGGAGGGACCTGAGGGAGAAGACATTTGGTGCCTGTAGTTTCAGCCTGTATCAAAATAGACCCCACACTTAAAGGGTTAATTCACACAAACTACAAAAATATTAACATAATTAAAATAAAAACAAACAAACAAAAACAAAAACAAAACACTGTTTTGGACCAACAAAACTGAACTGTTTGCACGACTACCACTAGAAGAGGTATGCTGCAAAATATGCTTTTTGTAATTTAGGTCAACTGACTTAAATATTTACACCTCTTGAGCACTTTGTCAGAACATAACTCATCTATTGTTAACTTAATGTTAAGTTTTGATGTTGACTTTAGGGATATAGATATGTCAATAACAAAAAAAATATCCCCAAGGTAAGACAGAATTATGAGATATAACAGCTGAAGTTCCAAGATGAAAGGTCAAAATTATGAGATACAGGCGAAATTATAAAATAAAGGTGAAATTGGGATATAAAATTGAAATTATTAGATAAAGTCATAATTGTGAGATAAAGGTGAAATTATGAAATAAAAAGTAAATTATTAGATACATAGTCAAATCTACTGAATAAGAAGTCATAATTATGAGAACAGGGAATTATGAGATCTGACTTTTTACCTCATAATTTTGTCTTTTTATCTTATGCCGTTTTAATCTTGTAATTATGACTTACCATGGGGATATTCTTTTCTTTGGCAGAAATGGGCTTCCATACACTGAATACATCATGACCCAAAGTGTTCAATATTGAATGAATAATTTGTAATCATTTGAAAGGTTTTTGCATGTTTATGTGAAAATGTCCTTTTCCCGAAGAATTTTTGTTTCACAACACATTTCCCATTGATCAAAAAGTCTGTCAATCAAGACAAACAGGACAGAGCTGGTAAGTGTGATTGGCTGTTCACTCATTTAAAATGAAAGAAATGGACAATCACATGGCTGGCTCTGTCCTGTTTGTTTTGATCGACAAATTAAGACTAAGTGGCATAATGAATGTTGCTTAAAATAAAGTGGGCTTTGGATAAAGGACATTTTGAAACAATTCCTTGGGAAACTTGATGACTAAAAATCATGGAAGACCAACTGCTAATATTAGCAACACCAGACCATATGCTAAGTTACCTACACAGCAGTTTGTCTAACATTACCTGCACAGAACAACCACTAACGTTAGTTACACAGACCAACTGCTAATGTTAAGACAATCCATAAGTAACACAAAATAATGAAGTTACATTACTATCATTCATTGTGATATTTGGACTTGTGAGTACTGGCTACATTTTTAAAAGCTAATCAGTAACTGTCTTGCAATACATTTGTAAAGTACTATATAAATACTTTACAAATGTTACTGTAATTGGTATTTATTCATATATTTATTTATTTTAAAATTGACAACTTTGGGTCTCCATCAACAGTTATATGTCACACTGCTGTTCCTACCTGTGTGTTCGTAGGTCCGTGTAGGTCTGCAGTGACCGTTGCTGACGAGGCAGTGGGCACCTCAAGCGTCGGGGACTTTGACAGGGCAGGACTGGCCTTCCTGCCCTCAGCTGGAGGCTCTGCAGTGGTGGGAGTGGACTGCTGCTGGCCTTGACTCTCTGTAAAGGTGACTGACCTCTTTTGGTCTCCGTGCGCTGTGGGCACACACGCATGTGCACATGGTCAAAACAGAGAAGACAACGCCAGCCAGCGACTCGCTAACACATCAGCACCACCAAAGAGAGTGGAGGCAGGGACGAGACAGGAGGGGTGGGGTGGGGAGTAGGCAGGGACCGGGAGGGATGCAAGACAGACATGCAGAGCGCCCTATTGGGTGAGGGTGCAGATAAAAAGGGGCGGGCCGTTGCAGGGTGGAGAGGAAGGGTTAAGGGTTGTGTCTCACCTTCACAGTCCAATAAAGTTTCTTTATTTCGAAACAAAAAGGCATGAGACAGAACAGAGTGAGAAGAGTCAGTTTGGTGACAGGTGGTAAAACAAACAGCATTGGAACAAAGACAGAGGTTGTGAGTGGGGGGGACGGGTCACTTCAAGTCAGCACACACACACTAAGTAGTTTTAATTGGAGAATTATGTTTTTTAACGGGCTTTAACTGTCTAGATTTGGCTTGTTGTGTGCTTGATCTGAAGTGTGGGGTAAGTGGCTGTTTTTCAGTGAAATTCACCTTTTTTTTTTTAAATCATGTGCTTTCATCGTCACTTTTCCACAAACACACTCACATTCAGTCACTAACACACACACACACACACACACACAGATGAAGGCACGTGTGCTGTTACCCAGTGGTTTGTTCTTGGGCTGGATGCTCCTGCGAGTTGTAGAAAGCCTCGCTCCGGATCGACCGCGTGGTTCATTTTTGGGGATGGACAGCAGGGGGCGCCGCAACTGCAGGAAAAAAACAGTTAAGGGTAAGTCGACAAGTCGCAGCTGTGTTTCCATTCAAAGCATAACAGCTTTTTAATGCAAACTATACTGTGTTTTATAATCTATTAGAATGCATGCAGTATGACAAAAGAGATTTTGACTGTGTTGACGCAGATTGAATGAGGACATTTAGAAATTAATCCAAATCAAAACTCTTGTTTATTTGATTATTTATTTAGTTTTCTATTTATTTATTTATTAATGCAGAAAGATGTTAAAAAATCCTAATATTTTCTTGACTGTGGCAGCTTCATAATAACATCCTTCTTCTTATTATGTATAAAATAAAACCAGCCTTATGTAAATTGGAAGCAAATGAGAATATTTTCATCTGTCCATACATTGAATAAACTAAATGGACTATACTATAATATATAAGCAATTTTATGCAGCATTTATTGCTGTCTAGGTGTTGTGTGTCCTTTTAAGTGCTGTTCTGTTTTCACAGTTTCTCCCTCAACTTTTAAAACTTTTTTGGGGGGGGGGGGTCTAATATATATAAATATCTCAAACTGCTAATCTTTTTGCATAATTTCATTTTCCTAAATATTTGTACACTGATATGGAGGACCACAAGTGTCAGAAAAAGTTGTAAAGCACTTAAACTACTTACAAATTAATCTATTCCTCGAACAACTGACTAAATTACAAACTAATCAATTATTTGATATTTTAATGGGCAAAGAATTTAAAATTGAAATATTAATCCATCAATAAATAGTTTAAATTAGCGATTTACAAAAACAAAACAGTTCAAACATTTAAAAATACATGAATTCCTAAAGAAACGGAATTAAATAACTGAATTTATAATAAATAAGTTCAGGAAACAGCTTTTAATCAGGTATTAAAAAGAGGAATTCCCTTCCTCACTTGCATCACAGGAACCCATCAAGGTACTTTGCTCCTGTATCATGCTTCTGCCCCTTTTTGGGTGAAAACAACCACTCTGATTTGACTGGCGCTCAATGCAGATCTTCTCAGTTTAAACACATAAATTAAGAAAACTGCACTACTGTTGACTATAATCACTATTAGGAGCCCGAATCTTCTGGGCAGTCTGGTGAACAAACATGCTATGTATTTGCTGATCAATGATCGATGTCATTTCATAGAAAAAATTAAGAAATATGGGTTGGTGAGTGTCTGCCTTCATCAAAGCTGGTATATCCTGACATATACAAGTACATTACATAAGACTCCATTTAGCTGCTTTAGTTGTCTGTCCACTGTGGTCATTGTGATAAACTAATTACATTGCCAACATTAACATGCATGAAAATGACAGTAGTTTTATCTGTTTGGCACTGGCGCTTAAACGGTGTTTGTTTCCACCCAAAATGCAGTGTGGTCAAAGGAAGTGCTGTTTGGTGCTCTGATTCAGAAGTTATTCGATTTGCTTCATCATGTAGCCTGTCCTTTTGGCCTTTCTGTGATGCTTTGGGCCGCACATTGGTTAAACAATGCAAATCAGCCACGAGATATAATAAGCTCTCTGATTGGCTATCACCTGGCATGTCGGCTAATTTGCATGTTTGGTCATTTTGTCTGTGACAGTTGTAGTCCTCCATACTCAGGTTACATTAGACAACAATTAGTTTTACATTTTAAAAATCAGCAAAAATTGTGTCACTCTGCAGGTTTTTCTCCCATATTAAAATTGCTCTTATTTATTACTTTCAAATTAGGCATATTTATCAATGTCATCCTTAGTGCGTTACATAAAACACATAAAGTTCTTACCTGTCTGAGGCCTCTCTTTCTTCCTAACGGAGGCTGGATCAGAAGGTTCTGCTGGCCTGGTTCACTCTGCACACTGGCAACCCTGGTACAACCAATCAGATGTGCACACACACACACACACAAAAAACACACAGAAATACATCACCTTAAAGAGACCACGACATTCCCTAGCTGTGTTCGCTCTTACTGACCACATCTTTGACCACAATACAATGCCGCTGCTACTCTACTGATTCAGTCACTGCACGACACACACAGTATGTTACAAGACACCCAATCACAGTGCAGAAGAGAACAGTGCTGATATGATTCATACACTGAAAACACAACAGGGGATAGTAGGGGCTGGAGCAGCAACGCTGACAAAAGACTTGTTTTTTTAAGTGCCTTTTTTCAGTGTGACACCTTTAAAAATTAGGGCTAGATCAGATTTGACGTTCTCAAAAGCAAAATTGGACAAAACTGGACAAAGAAAACAAAAAAAGTGTCCTTTTATGATTATGGTTGCCACCCCAGGTCCCCCTTGCCCCTACAGATTGGTATCCAGAGTAGGACGCCCAATTTGATCAGCGAGAAGCCTGATAGACACGTAAACAGTATGAAACACCATGGCACCGATGGGAGAGAGGCTGACTTTGTTGATGGCACATCAACTGTAAAGACCCACAGCTAACAGAGGAGGAACAGAGGCCCCGAGGCTGAGGGGTCCTGCCTTTTTTTTTTCTTTTAGGGTAGGAGGGGCCCGGTTAGGATAGCACAGCAGATGAGCTGAGAAGATGAGGGTCAGTGTGGAGCTCAAAGGGGAGTAGGAGAGGGTAGGTAAGGGGACAGAGACAAGGCACACTGGACCCACACAGAAAGAGATAGAGACAGGTAAGTGGGGGTGAGGGGGGTGAGGGGGGAGGTGTGGCGGGCCAAGGCGATTTGATTGGATGTGGATGAGTGATCAAACGGCGAGGCGGCCAATAAGAGGAGGCCGTCCCGAGGCGATGCCCCTCCCACTGGCGGGCGGACAGATGCAAGAACGCACCAATGGGACACACACAGAGAGAGGGCCACTGTACCTAGAGAGGTTACCCTCCTGCAGAAGGCCCTGGGACTCATCTAGCACATTGGGTTCACTGTAAAAAGGGGGGCGGAGGGGGGAGGAGAATGGGAGTTTAGGGAGTGTTGTCGAGATCCGTCGAGTCCCCTGAGAGTGGGGTGGGGAGGTCAGACAGGGCTCTGACCACAACTTCATTTTTACCAAGATACAGAGTCTGAGCTACTTCACAATGCTGAGACTGTTGAATAAAAACATTATAAATCAACAGAGATATACAGAAAAAAATGACTGTGGTTGTGGGGTATGACTGGTTGATTCTGTTTAAAATGGTAAAGAGATATTTTGGATTATTTGAAGTGGGGTTGTATGAGGGACTTACTGATAGTCACTATATAAGCTACAGTAGATGGTGGTTGACACATTCCCAGTTTGCAGAAGCAGAGAGGAATAACAGCATGCAAGCTAACCAAAAATAAAATTGTTTTAGCCACTTCAAAAGGGTCCACCCCCACAAGAAATTAAGTGTTTTAGTGTTGAATGTTTTTTTAGTGCAGTACCTTGGTGTCAGACAGCTTTTTCCAACACAGAACTGCTGTTATATAAGCTTAATATCTCTCTCTTCAAACCAACCAGACTCCATTGACAAGACCAGTAATTTTACTTTGCAGAACACAGGAGTTGCTGGTGTACTGCTGCCTCAATCTGTTAAGTCTGTTTGTGTTATAGTGTGACTTTGGTGAATTGCCTCTAACCTTTGAAAACACCAAAGTCACACAACAACACAAACAAACTAACCAACTGAGGCAGCAATAGACCACCAACTCCCATGTTCTGCAAGGTATAACTAATGATTTTGCCATCTGAGTTTGGTTGCTGTGCAGAGAACAATATTTTGCTCATCTAATGGCGGTTTCCAATTGGTAAAGGGTCTCTGATGGCAAGCTAAAGTGGTAAAAATATTCTAAATATAGTGTGGGTCTTTGTCAACTGTCTAAAACATGTTATGCTGCTGACCCTGTCCGCAGCAGCACATTTATTATATTCCTACACCGGTATTCCTCTCTGCCTCTCCAGACTGGGGGTTTGTAATACACTGACTATGGATAAGTACCTAATACACCCCTCCTCAAATAATCCAAACTGTCCCTTTAAATCTACATAAACAAGCCAAGATTTGAATCATACATGAACATTTCTTGAAGGCATCGCTGCTGTGGAAACAGAAACAATCATTGGTTCAGTTTGATCTCAGTGGTGTGCAAAAACTCTTTGTCCATAAAGGAAACTTAAAGAAGAGTTAAACTTTGTGCTTGTTTGTACTTATGCGCATGTTGCAGTGTGTATCTGTTTGGATATATCTATATTTATAGGCTCCAGAACACTGAAGCAAACAGAGCCACTGCATCCCCACAATTAGATTTGAGTGTGCTTTTGCATCCCAACATTTTGATCATACAACTTTGCTATTTTACAACATTTGAACCACACAAAGACAAAAGAAAACAAAACATTCTGCAATAAATCATCTGTTAGGTGATCATAAAACTCAGTCCAAGCTGTCTTGAGTCAGTCTTTTTCTCATCTTGATGTTCTGATCAATTTTATATTATTGGACAGTAGCAGCGCTCTCTCCAGCACCAAACGGGAAGCAGCATGTTAACATGTCATATTCCTTAAATGGAGTTTGGTGTAATACTTTCCCCAGAGAATGCAGGGAACTTGCTAAAATATATGTTTTTAAACATTTTCTCACAAATACAGAAACACTAGGCAGCTGCTTTAGTATGATAAAGTTGTCTGACATAGACTGCTGTTTGTTATTGGTTTGAATGATGGTTTAATGTGTATTGATTACTGATGGTGGCTGATCAGGCTAACTACCAGCAAATTGTTCTCAGTTTCAAGTGGCTGGAGTAAATAGTTGGTCTTTGTGTCCGTTTATCTTTCACTCACTGCCGGAAGTGCAGAAAACGATGAAAAACTCATATTTTATGGAAAATATTGCAACATACTTGGAGCTTTCGAGTGAAAGAGCAGCTGCTCATGATTTAAGGCTCTATGTTGCAGGAAATGGCACTTTCACATGTTAATTAAATTAATTATTTTTCCACACTAATCTTGCACCTCCACTTATAACTATAACTTGGCGCCCGTGTGGAAGTGTGTGTATTGGGACTGTTACCTGTGGCTGGGCAGCATGGTGGTGCGGGGGGCCTCGGGCTGTGAGGCCGCTGATCCAGTGGCGTGGCTGGAGAAACGGCGCTGCGCTATCATCCTGGGCAAGAAGGCCTCGTGCTCACTCACCACGCTGGGGATACTCATGGAGTCATCTGGAGGGAAAAAAAGAGTAAAGTCTGAATTTCTACAAATATAAAACATGGAAAATAAATGGAAAGTAAAACAGGAATGTTTCTGACTCTCTTCATCATCCTCATCGGTGCGGCTGAGTGTGTCCTGGGAAGGTTGGCGTGAAGGTTGGCTGTCCTGCTCCCAAACTGTGCCCGTGCCCGTGTTGGAGCGCGACATTGTGGCCAAACTGAGGCGATAGGCTGACGTAGAGGTGCCCACCGTACTGATGGACGTCTTGCCCTGGTAAGCTGTTGGGTTTTGAGCAGGC
This sequence comes from Lutjanus campechanus, assembly GCA_027495735.1. Classification (NCBI taxonomy): domain Eukaryota; kingdom Metazoa; phylum Chordata; class Actinopteri; order Lutjaniformes; family Lutjanidae; genus Lutjanus; species Lutjanus campechanus. Next base: position 43,838 of record JAJHUR010137412.1, on the reverse strand, counting down.
CAGACAGAAACACAGAAACTTTAACAGTCAAGTTAACACTCAGAACATTTCGGTGTTAGAAATTCAAGAAATGGAAGTTTTGTTTGACCAGAGCCGCTGTGCACAGCCTCCTTCAAGATCTTGAGTTCATTGTTGAACTCTGCAAACAGGGAGCTCTTGCAGAGAGGTCGTGGGATGAAGCGTCGCTCCAGCTGATCAGCTATGTGATGACGGGCTGTAATCTCCTCCTGGGAGTCAGCGGGCTGGGTCAACAACTACACAAACATAAACACATATAGACCAGTAAGAAAGACATAAGCTGTATTTCTACTGCAGAAACGTTTCCCAGGGACTAGAAACCTTTGAAGGAACACAGGATTTCCATTGCAGGGACCAGGGACTAAATTAATTTCCAGGGATATTATTCCCCCCCCAAAAGATTTCCTGCTGGTCTTGAGTACTTTTCAAAAGTATACAAACTTTAGAGGTGGTGTTTGCAGCACTGAACATTTCTGACTGGTCGAGTACAAGCAGCATTTTACTTAAGCCACCATTTTTTATAAAAACTGAAGCTGCAAATGAGATTGATTTTGTTCATTGTGCTTCAACACATCAACATGGAGTTAGTCCAGGCCTTTTTGAGCATTTATGCTGAACACAAAATCCAGTGGTAATTGTAAACAACAGTCGCTTTTTCATACATACATACAGACTAATTTTCTTAATCTTTGTGGGTCTTTAGATAGCAGTGGTGATGCAAACAACAACAAGCTGAAGGAACCTTTTCTTTCCTTGAAAGGTATTTCTTGGGACTAAAAGTGTCAGGCACTTTGGGTGGAAATGCAGCAAAAGGGGCAAATAGTACACACAATCAAGAGAGTCTCTGATTGTTTACCTTGCACTGTATGAAGGGTCTCAGCAGGACAAAGATAGGGATACGAGTTCGAACGATGAAATCAATGAAGTCCCAGAATGCCAAGCCGCCAACCTTCCTTAGAGCCATCTCCTTCACCTGCAGGCTGAGCCGGTACCACTGGTTGCCCAATGAGCGCTCAAAGCAAACCAATACCACCTTCAGAGCTGCAGAGGGACAGAAGGGAGGAGCAAACAGAGTGAGAAGTCTTATGAATGAGAGGCTGTAAAATGCCGTCACTTCTCCTTCATACCCAGATATGCAGCCTGGCTGGTGGACTCGGCTAGTCCCTCTCTGCGCAGATCCTTCCCCGTGTCGCCCGGTGTGGAGCAGTGAGCCGGGGAAGCGTCCAGCATGAAGTTCTTGGTGCGAGAGGTGGAGATGATCCGAGGAGGCAGGAGGATGTTGATGACAGTCTGGAGGAGGAGGAAGATCTCAGGCTGCTCCAGGTGAGGGCTGTCTGCAAGGGGACATTAAAATACAAACAAGCTAGCAAGCTGATGGATCTGGACTTATGTTTTAGTCATTTAATTGCACTATATCTCTAGTAAAGATTTAGTGCAGGGTTGATTGTGTAAGCTACTACACGAAGATTTTAACTATGAAACAGTTCACTGATGCCTCTAAATGGCCATCTGCGAGCTCGCCTATTTCTGTAGAATTGTTCTTAATACCTGCCACCGGGTCTCTGTGGAATCAAATGAAACGAGCCTGCAGTTACATTTTTCCTTGGCAAGGTTAGAGTGAGTCGTACATTAGACAGCTAGAAGAAAGAAGGTGGAGAGTTTCATTTAGATAATTTTATTTTTGATGGTATATTTTGTGGTTATTACTATATGAAAGTTCCTTGTAGCTAAGACCCAAGTGGACAGAAATTACTTTTTAGGACTGTTTTATAGAACAGAATGAAAACGGAAAACATAATTGTGGATAAAACCATTATAAATATTTGTGTTACATGTATATTATATCATTAACATGACAGTAAACTGTTTTGTGGTAAAGTTTGGAGTCATAATGAGGATAGCCTAGCTACTCCTTAGATCAAAAGCATCTACCATTTTTCCTCAAAGCCAGGCCTTGAATAATGGCCAGGTGCATGTTCGACACAAACAAAGGGCAAGAGTATTAAAGTCCTGTTTGCTGTCATATTATGTATATTACAATTAAGCATAATGTATATTTTAGAGGTGCACAGAGATATCATTACCTTCATCTGCATTTGTATCTGTTCACCTAACAACATAACCTGCCTCTGTATCTGTATTTGGATAGAAGACCAGAAGTGGGAGTGGTTTATACCTAAAATCATGTTAAATCGGGCAAATGTTTTATTTTCTAAACTACTATTAACTGGAAATGAAACTGTCTTGCCCATAAAGCAAAATTATTTTATACTGGCATATAATTAATATAATATAATTATGAAATAAATTTCCACAATCTCATACTGTGCGTTTCATCTCTCTTCCATCTCTCAAGCTTTATGAACTGTCTGAAGCCTGTCTGAGCAATATTGAAAAATCAGAATTTGAAAAAAATGTTTTGTAAATCTACACATTGCATTTTGTACTGTAACTAGATTGATTAAGGTCGAAGCAACCTCTTTAAACTATGTTGATGTAATCGTGGAGCTGATTTTTTCCAAATAATAATGAACAACTTCTGTTTATCTGTTTCTAACAATTTGAAATATAAATAACCTAAAATAAAACCAAAGAGCCTCAAACAACAAAATAAAAAAGACATGAGTGGTTCTATGTTTTATATCTCAGGTATCACAATAAGTGTTGGCAGCAACAAACAGATTTCTGTAAGCTTGTACCTTTGCTTCCAGAGCCGACAGTGAGTACAAAGGGAATGAGCAGATTGAGGAGCATCCCCTCTCGCCTCTCCTGATTGGTGAATGGGGAGATCACATGGCTGAGAGGAAAGTCCTCCTTCAAGGCCTGAGATGAATTGGACAATGTGCTATTAGTGTTGCTGATGAATGGATGCCCAGTGAGGATGAGTTAAAATGAGGCCTACCTGGATCTGCAGGGCAACAAGTCGGACCACTGCTGTGCTGAAGGGCAGTGGAGGGGACAGGTAGGGGCTGAGGTGGAGAAGAGGAAGCCCGTCGGCCACGCTGGAAGGACCGACCACACCCATCACCTGACAACACACACATAAACACTCAAAGAACAATAATAAAACAGGAAGATTTGTGCCATCTTGTGTGTCAATGTTCCCATACCAGGTTGACACAGACGTTAATCAACGAGCGAAGGTGTGGGAGGAAAGAGATGATGGGCTGCCGCTGCAGGGTCAGGCAGATCCCCTCGATCAGGCTGCTGGCTGCCTCCCACTCCACCTGTCTCCTGGAGAACACACCCAAAACGACAACGCAACCGCACAGAAATAAAAACACATTGTCATGATGTTAAAAAAAGATAAAAACACAAATGCCACATTCATGTCATGTGGGATGAGAAGGAAATTGAAGATGCTGACTGTGGAAAGCCACTCATCTTCTGTCTCATCGGCTTCTTTCACATGACTTGAATGTGGCATAAGATCAATATTGACTGTATCAAATCTGTAAAAATAAACTTACCAGTCTTTTAATTTTCCCCACTATATACTCATCACCTTTATGACTGTGATAAAGGCCAGACTGACAGCAAATACAGTATACAGCGAAGCTCACAAACACAGCCAGCTAAACACTGCAGCAACAGATCGTGGTGTGAAACACACATGTGAACAGAGTTCCCTCTGAGCCAGTCAGTCTAATGTCACGGGAGAGGATCCATTTATACTTATTTGAACATTTTAATATTGGTTTATGAGGCTGATTGTCTCATCTATACTACAGCCAGTATTACAGCTTTAATTATATCAACTGTTACAAGTACTGACATAAAACCATTTATACCAGTTATAGCCTGTCAATTAATATTAGGAATATTAGGCTTTTGCCTTTATTTTGATAGGACAGCTAGAGATATGACAGGAAAGGGGGCAGAGAGAGGGGATGACATGCAGCAAATGGACCGCAGGCAGGAGTCGAACCAGTGACCGCTGCTGAGGACTGACAGCCTCAGTACATGGGGTGCAAAACTTTCAGAATATAGACAGGAATAAAACTGGACAGTTTCATGCATGTAAATGGAAATTTCTGGTTCAATGTATTACAAAAAAAACAAATATTTTTAGAAACTGGCTTGTATTATAAGTAAGATGTACAAGTGCTTGCTCTTGGTGGCAATTGTTGGGTCTCTGTAATAATATTATAAAGACCTGCTCTATATGGAAAGGGCCCTGATATATCTTCTGTTATGATTTCACACTCTCAAAATAAAACTGACTTGACTTGGATAAAAAAAATTTTTTGACAAAAAATACACTACAGGCGAATGGGGTTAAGTAAGTAAAGTAAAGTACCTATTACAAGTTTTTGAAAATGTTATGTTTAAATATGTAAATGTATACATTTCCACAAAATAAATCTGAGCTAAAATTAATACCTGAATGCATATTTTCCATGTTTTCTTCCCACTAGCATGAAAGAAGACATGTTGTGGAAGCAAAATAGCTTCTAATCTCATAACTGACCTTTGCATGGATTTTTTTGGGCTGTAGTTTCTGGCCTTAAAATACTCCTTTCCATTGGTATGTTTTACTTGTTAGTTTAAGTTTATTTGTTTTAATATAATTAAATGTCCATTGTTTCAATTAGATTTAGATTTCATGTTTTTTATGTAATTTTCTGTTATGCTCTGAGTTGCATTTTATAGCATAAAAGTGTGAAACAAATAAAGTTTAATACTATTATTATCATCAGTGATTTATATATTATACTAGATTGGTATTGATAATGAAACTGATATCATAGTGATCAGGAGGCCATCAAGGACCAACTTTTTCTATAAACTGCAACAATACCTTTCTAAGAAACTGTAAAACATACTCATTTTTGTGTTAAATCACACATATAAGTACACATGGTAAACAAATTTTAAAAACACTGACAATGAAAAAGACTGTGTTGTTTGTCTGAAATTAAAATCGGAATCATCTTTCATGACACAAGACTGCATGCTGGCTTCAAGAGAACACCGCCAGTGATCCATTGTCATCCTCACATCGCATTTAAGTCTTCTCACACACACACACTCACCCACGAATACCGCACAAAAACACACCACAGCAGCACTTACGGTACATCACCCACGAAGGAAGCGCTACAGAGGACAGTGCCAAGAAGCCGTCTATCTACTGTACACACCACGGCACCGGCACAGCACGATACACTCACAGGAGACAGAGAAAGAATTGATCGTATTCAACAGACCTGGTGCATAGTGCCTGTGGGCGAGCGCACCTGAGCGTAGGCATCTTGTGAATCTTGTTGAACATGCGGTCCAGCCTCTTGAGGATGAGGATGAGGGCAGGGCGGACGGCCTCAGACGACCAGTCGGTGATGGGCAGCATCTCCATGATGTAACGGCGCAGCCCTCGGCTCTCCATGGTCAGGGTGTCGTAGGGCGCCAGCTTCAGCAGGGCGTGGGCGATCTCCGCCAGCCTGAGACAGAGACGCACAAAGACACACACACATTCAGTGTAAATAGTGCTATTTCAGCTTCATTTTTGTTTTCTTCAAGACAAATGCATTATTGTGTGCAAATAAAACTGGCAGCTAGTGATTAGTGAAGGACTGTAAAGTGAAGTTTTGTGTTTATTAATGTGCTGAATTGATTAATTTATCTATAAAGTGTGAGAACAGTAGGGGTGTCACGATTCTTCAAACCCATGATTTGACATGACTGATTTTAAGGTCATGATTCGATATTTCGATTGAAACATTTTTTAAATAAGCACTGATGGTTCTGCCATTGCAATTACATAAATGATTAATCGATTATTAAAATAGTTGCAGATTTACTGATTATCCATTGATCAATTAAATGACAAAGAACAATGTCTATAAGCTGGAATCCAATGAAAATTTACTCAAGTATTAATTGGCTGATGGAAAAAGGTACCTCCCATGTGTATTTTTTTTTTTAAAACCTATTAGATTTATAAAATTTGATCTAACAAAATGCTTAAAAGACTGAAGAGTACCTACATAAAACAGCATCCAATAATTTTATTATATTTATTATTATTTGCTTAGCTGGCTCCCCAGGCAGGAAAATTTCACTTAATCAAGTAAAACTGCATAAAAACTATAATATACAAGTCATTCTTAGGTGTTACTATTCTGTTTACAAATGCAAAAATCAGGCACTGCTTCATTTTAAGATTATTTTAAGGATTTTGTGCCCCGAAACAAGAATTACATAAAGACATATTCATCCCATCTTCACACTGTACACAAGGTAGTATTTGATCAGACTTTGATCCTTTGAGCAACAAGTGTAAATCTCTTCACCTCATGTGGGACTTGATGTCTAGCAGCTCCAGCGCAGTGACCCGCGGCTCACCGGCAACATTTTGCAGGATTTTGAGTCGTGGCCCGCAGTGTTTGTAAAACTCTGTGCAGATGTTTAACAAGGATTCCCGCGGCCGGCGGAACTCCTCTCTGGCGATGCGCTCATCCAGCTCCTCCCTCGGCATGCCCTGGCCCTCCTCCAGCAGGTGAAGGTTGTCCCTGGACACAGACACAAAACAGGACCTCAGTGTTGTCTGTCAGACTCCAGACCTGCACTCTACCACTACAGCTGATTGTGTTACAGTCCTAACCTGGTGTTGACTCCTCCTGACATGGCGTGGTTAGCTGTAGTGCCGCCCTTATGGCCCTGATCACAGCGGGACATCTGGGGGGCCGTCATGGGCCTGTGGAGAATAAAATATGAACAAATATAAGCACCTAAAAAGACATCACATCCAAAAATCTAGACTTGTTTTGCTATTTTTGCGTGCCGGACAGTCCAACCTTGTGAGGGCCTCTGAGCTGTAGAGGAGGGCCTGAAGCGATGTGGCCAGAGCGGCAATGGCTGCAATCTCATCCCTGGCAGCCGAGGCCGACTCCATTGTGACCGTGTTGCTCTTGAGCTTCTGAAGGTGGCAGGGGACTAAGGCCTCCAGCACCATCAGCATCTGGAGACTGGACAGACACATTTAGGCCATTAAGAAGACAGAAAACAGCTGCTGTAGATAAGATGAAGAGGGAAAGATCATCCTTGATGCCTCCTTGATATGTTTCTGTACCTTCTAAAGGATTCAGGGGCGTAGGCGACCACAGTGACACACAGCTTGATGGCCTCGCTGATGGAAAAGGCCAAGTCCTCATTACCATAACAAAAATCTGCAAGAAAAAAAAAAGTACAAGTCAATCGCAAAAAGGCAGCAGACGGGCAGTATTAGCAGGATATTTAGAGAGAAAAAGGTTTCATAATGGCTGGTTTCTGGGCTTATTTGATGTAAGACAAGCTAACACAACAGCACGTCAGAGATTAATTATACCAAAAAAACATCACAACTGAATGGTAAGACAATTGCTACTGGCTAAAAGTGTCCTTTTCACAGCAAAAAGATCATGTGATAAAAGAGCAATCACCAGAAAATGGTTAAGTTAAGAGTCCCCTTCAATCCCTGAGTGCATAGAAATAGTTCAGGAAATTTACACTATGGAATGATTGACTTTCTCTCTGAGACGTGCCACTAACAAAAGTGAAAAATACCGGAAAAACTGGACATATTTGAATCTGAAGTGATTTCATTAAATACTTATTTAGTTTGGAGAATTCTTTATTATTTCCTTCTATACTAAGACCAACAGAATGGACTTTAAGTTAAGAAAGAGGGGGAGACACCTCCCTCTTTAAAAATACCCTGACTCGACATGAGTAAAAATCATGGATCATCTTGACTTCTAAGATTTCAAAGGACAATCATAGACATAAAGGACGCAACTAACCTAGCTTCATTGCATTCTCATTACTTATGATTACCCCTGAAGAGCACAAGAGAGAAAGTGACCGACAGTTTACCTAGAGATCGTAGAGGTTTCTCAGCTTTAACCAGCTCCAGAGCATCCAGGGCATCCTGAGTTTCCCCCTCCAGAGAGACCAGCAGGTCAAACAGACACTGAGCCGATACTCCTTTAGACAGACCAGTACTTGTGCTGGTCTGGGAAGGGAGATGAAGACAGGAGACTTAAGCTGCAGGTCTCCAGGAATATAAAAAGCTGTGGTATGTGTGTATTATGGAAGCAGAAAAGCACAATATTCTAATACGTGACTGTGTTTAGGCTGTTCAGTGTTCTTACTGTGAACTCCAGCAGCGGAGCAACGCTAGCAAACAGCTGCAGGATGAAGGGTTTGCGGTGGAGGATGTAGAACTGCCGGCAGCAGAACTCGATGCCCTGCCTCAGCAAAGGGTCGCTCTCATAGTCAGCATAGACCTGTCACAACAACACAAAGAGGACAGATTCATATTGCATTTCTTGCTGTCACACGAGGTACAAGGCAACATAACACAAAACTAGCATCTTGATTTCCACCTACTGGCCAGTAATAATACTACTTGGTGACTTAAGAAGCACAGGCCCTCTTATATTAATGCTATGTAACTTAAATATATTGTATACTGTCTCTCTTATAAATTATTTTAATCAATTAAATTGTTAATAAAGTTTCCAGGAATTGTCAGGGTTTTTAGGGAGATATTACATAAATAATTGAGCTCTAATAACTCTGGTACATCCTCACATTTAATTGCTAATTCTCACCTAAGACGGCTTTTGTGTTTTTGTTTCCTTGTGGTGTTTCTTACCTGCAGCATGGTTGGCAGGATCCACTGGTAACCACTCAGGGAGAAGAGGTGGTTGAAGTGAACAGCGGTGTTGATGGCAGTGGCTGTGTACTGCCTGAGGAGGGAGCTGTCCTCCGGGTGCAGCAACAGCGCCCCATTGAAGACATTGAGGAAAAGCATCATCTCGTCACCCCACGGGTACTCACTGGGCATGCCCAGAAACATCTCTTCCAGCAGTTTGATCCACAGGACTTTGTGGAGAGTGTCCAAGCCAAACAGCTCCTTACCTGAGAGAGGAGGGCAGAGAATATTGTTTTTAAATATACTGGTTAAATATACTGACCGGAATGATCTTTATTCAAGTGTGTGATGGAGTCTGTCTCACCTTGTGGCTCATTGAACAGCGAAAACTCTGCATCGATGGCAGTTCGAGGGAAGGACGGCAGGCGGAGGAGGTCCTCCTGTAGCAGGGAGACGTGAGATTGCTTGTGCACAGCTGGCATGTGTTGAGTGAGAGAGATGAGGAAGAGGACACGGCCAACTTCCTCCAGTTTACGGGTAAACACCTAGAAGATAAAAAGAGAAGGAAAAAAGAAACAAAATGAGGAAAAAGTAGACACTTTGACTATGTTACTTTTTTTTTTTTTTTCAAGGGATTTCAGTTGTCAACTTTCAACTCTTTCATACCTGTTTCTGGATAAGCTCCTGTCCTTTCTCAGGCAGCATGTGGACCAGGTTGAGCTGGGGAGAGACTGATCTCCGGAAGGGGTAGATGTCTCTTACATATGTCTGGAGGGTGGATTGCAAAATTAGCATTGGAGAGTAAGCAGAAAATATTTAAAAATGCCACAATATTGTCAGCTTTTCATGACATATGTTTAGTTTCATTACAGTAAGGTTTTTATACAGTAGTTGGTAATTTTCCCAAGCAATAAAAGGGCACTAAATCCTTAAATTAATCTGAAAACGTTTTACCAAAGCATAGACACATAGTTTTACTGGACAGTGATTAGATTTCCCAGAGCGTTCAAAATGTCTCTACCTTGCTATAGTGGATGAGGTTCCATCGTTTGTCCATGAGGAAGTAGTGAGCCGACCTGGCCTCTGGAATATTGAAGAATTCCAGACACTCCTGGTTGGACAGAGAAATAAAATCATGATTATCTTCTGTCTACTGAATATGTTCACTTTGTTTACATCAACACTTTGCTTATGCTAATACTACAAAATAATAAATAAGACAGGGATGAAATAGAAATATAAAATATCAGTCTAAGCAATATAAATACAGAATATAAGCAATATAAAGTGCAAGATACTATTAACAATAAAATACAACTAACAAGGGTACAAAAGCAGCGAAAATACACTATAAGGTAGAAATATGGAGTGATGTTGGGGTATTGAATGACATGTGGTTGGTGTAAATACAGTATATTTGTATACTGTATATTGCACATTGCCAGTGGTTGAAAGTGACATGAAAGTAAATACTGCACAGGATCAAAATATTGCAACACATTAGTCTAGTCAGACTGACGATATGTCTAAGGCCAATGGTCAATGGTGCCACAGGTTTGGGGAGAAAGCTACATTTTGCTGATTGTACATCTCTACTTATACTTAAGATTTTGAAAGGAGGACTTTCCTTGCAATCAAGTTTTTAAGTAAAGGATTAGAGTACTTCCTGGTGTCTGCTGCCCTCACCTTGAGCAGGGCTTCAAACTGAGTGTCCTCATGGACTGGAAGCTGTGTTGGGATGTCACATTCATTCTGCCCGTGCACCACCAGCGTTTTGGTTCCTGTATCAACAATGCACAAGAAAATATTTGACATAAATGTAAAAGAGAGCCTTAATGAGATCTGAGATGAATCAAAACCAATGATACAGTCAAACTGTGCCAGTGAGTTTACCTGGCATTGACGCAGTGACCAGCAGTTTGACCTCACACTGCTCCTTCTTCATGGTCTGCTTCAGGTCCTTGAAGAACAGCCCCTCCACGTAGCCAACCACCTCCCACAGGAAGGTCAGCGTGGCTGAGATGGCGTCCATTCCCCACTCACATGGGGTCCGCACAAAATACATGATCAGACCCACCTACGAGGGGGATATTCAAGCGAGAGAACTGATAGTTAACTGAGAGTTTAAAGTGTCTTGAAGATAAATAACAAATAAAGACATGAGTATAGTCTGTTTCTTCACCAGGTAGTTGAAGAGGATGTGAGAGGTCTGAGCTGGCAGATCTCCGATGTTGAGCAGCAGCTTCCTCAGCATGTACATCAGCTCATCCTGAACCAAACAAGGAATGCAAGCCACTTCACATTTAAAGCCTCTAGTTTGTGCACTCTGAAGCTGTGTTTGTTTCTTCACATGCTCACCCACCTGTCTGTTGCTCACTGTTAATTTTTCCAGGAAGTGACGGAGAACCAGGGCTGGATCTTCGATCAGGCAGTTCCAGAGGATTTGTTGGGCAACAGCACTGACTGAAGAAAATATTTGTACTTGCATTAATTGGTATTTGTGACAAAATACCATGAAGAGATGAAGTCATAATTGGTGAGGACTTCAAAACATTAGAAATAAATTAGAAAAATGTTGATTCAAATGCATTTTTTGCAAACTCAGTGATGACATAATGTACAAAAATCCAGATAACACCTACCAGCCACACCATCCTCTCGAACCTCCCCGTCCTCCATGAGGTGAACTATTGGTAGGACAGCAGCACAGATGCATGCTGGGAAGACAGCTTGGGGAGGCTGTAACATGTGGTGTGTAGGAGTGTGTTCTGTTGTGTTCTCTTCGTCTGGCAAAAAATAAAAAAAATGAAAGATGAGCTCAAGTTGTATTTAAAAAATAAGCAAACAGAAAGAGTCAAAGACTGTTGGTACCTTCAGCGCTGGCCAAAGAGCGGACTGACCACACAGAGCCCCGACGGAAAGAGTAGTTCCTGTGGGAGTTACTGGAGGCGCAGGAGGGGCTGACAGACAGACGGCGTGATGCCAGGTTCACCACTTCTTCTGCTGGCGGGATCAATGTCCAACATGACCAAAACAGATACAGAGAAACATAGCTATCAGGACACAGAGCTTTCCAATTCCCACCCCGAAGTCTGTATATATATTGGAGCTGCAACAATAAGTATATTGACAGAAAATTGGCAACTATTTCGATAATCAAAGTATCGTTGTAGCACTGTTTCCCCTTCCATTACCTTGAGGAGCAGAATGCGGAACCTCCCACACCCCTGAAATCAAATAAGTATTTTATTTATTGCCTGGCTTATGTGCACTTATTTCATTTCAGATCAGGGTAAGAGTGTAACTGCATTTAAAGTCCCGCTATTTCTGCCATGTCTTGTTTCCCTGACACTCACAAATACACAGAGCGGAGCAGAGGACAGACAGAAGTGATGCTTTCTGTGCTCTGATTAATTTGGGATGCAGTTAACACACCAGTCATAATTTAGTGTTAATGAGAGCTCAACTCCTGGCTGGACAGATAGTGCTCTCTTGTGGATCTAACATGCCTATGTGAAGAGTGGATTACAAAAAGTAACTGATAAATATTCTACAGCGAGTCTACATCAACATTTAAGCAAAGAAACTGTAAAGTGTTAAAGTGGAATTTGGTGTGGTGGCAGATGGAGGCCTGAACAGAAAATGCCAACAGCTGCTGGTTTCATGCTTCTTAAATGTGAGAATTTGATAGCTTTCTATCATACATGACAATAAACTTTATAGCTTTGGATTTCTGGACTACCATTTGGTCTCTGGTCTCATCACTTAATCAAGAGAATAGGCAGGCAGATTAATCAATAATGAAAATTGTTACTCACAACCCTTATCTATATGTATACTATAATCTAAATAATATGTGCATGTGTCCTGGCAGCCCCACCTTCTTCCTCCTGCTCAGGCGGGGGGCTACATGTGGGCTCGTAGCACGCCTCCTGGGCCACAGGGATGGCCGTAATGATGCTGGCCTCTCGGCCCAGACGCCGCTTCTCCTCCTCCTGCTGCAGGTTCTTCAGGATGTGCTCGGCCCGCTGGTGGGAACGTGACACCGCCCGCGCTGAGAAGGATTTCTGGAGAGGGTGAGCATGGAGGGTGGCGTTGGATCAAACAGCACGGAGGTAGAACGGGAAATGAGGAAAATGCACATATTATACAAAATTGACAGTTTAAATCTTTTGGGAAAGTGTGCGCACAGTTATTACAGTTACATCTCAGGAGCATTTTGTGATGTAAAATGACTGGACAACACATTAATACAGTAACTCTCCTCCAGCACAGTGATCTCATGCTCCAATACTGTCCCGAGCATCATGAACAACACTGCTGACGTATTGAATAGGAAAGATTTCAATCATGACAAATTGTGACATGTATTCAGACTGGAATTTGGAGAATTTACTGTATCTTGTGTACAGTAAATGCCTCACAGCATTCGCACAAGTGCTCATACACATACATATCCAAAAAGGCTGAACGCATGATATGAAAGAAACACACAGCAAAGTCATTCTCATCCAATGACCATGCAGGAACAGCACAACACACACAAACTGTCTGATGCATGCTGTTATGTTTGTTCTTACAATCAGAGCAGTGTGCTAGAACACTTTTTGAGTGTGGTGTGTGTCACTGATCAAGATGCAACTATCTGGAATGACCCATTAAACTGCCACAGCTTCTGATCCATGATGAAAACCTAACCCAAATGGGCTAAAAGAAAACAACACTTCCCCGCCTGTCGTTGATGATCTGAGGTAACAAGATGCATCAGCACAAACATCCGGACAGAAATACCAACTTACTATGGTATGGACTGACTGAATTAATGTGGAGTACTAAAAACAAAGACAGTTGATAGATAAATTATAGTACAGGTGCTCGCAGGTCGTCATCAAAATCTATTAAACATAGTTTGATAGTCATGCTTTTTAACAAAAAAACCAAAAAACAAAAAGAAAGACAAGAAAGTGAAAGGAAACACCAAGAAATCTGTTTCACCACTTTAAATGACCCTTCTCACCTTAAAAATGTATGACATGTCTTTTTCTTAAACTAACAGATTTCTTGGTGCAGTTTTCAACAATACACTTGCATAGCAATAACAAATGTATAAAAGTGAATTGTGTTTGATCCTGGTATGTTGTGAGGTAGCAAAGGACTCGATCCAAAATAAGTTTCAAAATAAGATATTCACTATTCAAAACTGACCTTTTCTTTGCAGGTGAAGGGATTTAAAGGGTTGGTTCACCTAAATTACATATATCTAACCAGGCTGATAGTTTGACCATATTTTTGAGATAAGAGATGTCTGCCTTCACCTCAAAACGGAGGTGATCTGAATCTGATTAGTCCACAGCTATGTTAGTGGCTCTGTGAGGCTGTACTTAAAGCTACAGTTAGTAACTTCTATAACAAATAATATTTTGCATATTTGCGGAAATTGTCACTATATCCTGCATGAAACAAATATGTGAAAAAAATCACATTCCCCTGGCTCCTCCTAGGCCTGACTGCACCTGCTGTACACCCGCAACAGATTGGAGCCTCATTCTAATGAGGCTCCAATCTGCTCCTCCATGTCAGTTAAAAGTTTCTCTTTTCTTTTTTTTCTTTCCTTGGTGTCGTTTCCTTTTCATTTCCTTTCTTTTTTCTGAGTTTAATGTCATATGTCAGTGGCACTTCAGTCTGCTGCCCTTTTATGAACAATTGCAAACTTCCTGCCAGACTCATCCAATTTAAGATCCAACGCGATTCATCAACACTCTCACGTGGGTACAAACAAAAATTCATGGTAATCCACAAAGTAGTAGTTGAGATATTTTAGTCTCGACCAAAGCAGTGGACCAAACAGCTTCCCAAAAACCTTTACCCATGCATTAATCTGTATATCTCAAAACCTGGACAAACTGGATAAAAAACAATCTGCATGGCAGGATGCCCCTGTAGGTAAGTTATAAAATATGTTTTGTAGGTGAACAGACCCTTTAATCTAATCTAAAGTAACCTGACTGCCCAATCCTGGTCAGTTTGTTTGTGATGCCACATTCACAGGTGGTTTTCACAGTCAGTATCATTCACATAAAATGTATTAACAACAAAGTCCAATGTGATCCAAAAATATGTGCATACATTTTAAAACGACAAAAAATAAAATCTGACAGCTATTATTTGTATTTGTTACAAAAGGTATTGTTTGGTAAATAAAGGCGTATTAGGCAGCCCATGTGAACAGAGGTTCAGACTTACAGACTGGTCTTCATTGATTGGGTCCTGGACACTGCCTGTGTTCTGAGGCACCCAGGGGGGATCGAATATGGGGACACAGGGCATGCCCAGTATAGGAGATGGCAGAGTGAAGTTGATGCTGGGTGGAGGGATCTGAAAGAAAAGACAAACAATAGAGAACAAAATGGGTCAAAATAGCCTAATTTATTCTCAAAAGAACCAGTTGTTAACCTTTCTGGATGACCTTTTGGAGGGACAAAGAACTTTCCATCATTATTCTGTACCTTAAAGATCTGTTGGGCTCCCTCCTCCATGCGAGGCCACACCTGGTAGCGGAAGCGCCACAGCGTGTAAAACTTCAGGATGGAGTTGATGCGCTGGCAGGCCTCCTGGTGATGGAACTCCGCCATCATCATTTCGGTCACTGCGTCCGGGACCTTTACTGCGCACAGGAGGAACATGGCAGCTGGAGGGGACCCAGAGAGGGTGGAAGAGAGACAGAAATAAAAACAGGGAGGAAAGAGGGCAAGAGAAAGATGAAGAGGAGGAGAGGGCAAGAAAGAGGAAAGTGGAAAGGGGATGGAGAGATGCACGTTAAGATAGAAGACAAACAAAAGGAAGGGAAGAAATAAACTAAAGAAAAGTATGTCATGTACAGAGGACACCCACAGGTCACTGCTACACAGCTTGATGGCCGACTCACCAGCAGCAGCTGCCATATGTTCGTCCACACTGAGCAGGAGTTCCCAGGCTGCAGGCTGGACGTCTCCATACATGTCGTCAGTCAGGATGGGAGCTGCTTTGATCAGCAGCGAGAGTGGAGCTGGTGACAAGCTCATCACCTGAAAGAAATATTATGACAAATAATTATTTGTCAAATTTATTCTGCTTTTTAAATCATAGTCTACTTTGCAACAAATGCATTTTTTTGCTTGCTTATATCAAGATCATGAAAGATTTTATTTTCCCAAAATAGCAAACTGTTTGTTTTTTTAATGACTTAACATGGTCTTTGTAAAAAACATAATTGCAAATAATGCTACAGATTTTAAGGCCTTGTGATTTGGACTGTTTTGTAACTTCTTTGTGCCATAGTCCAAATTATTATTGATGCATTGAGCAATCTTTCAGGTCTTGCCAGAGAAATGAAAATGTACCACATCAAACATAAAATCAATGTTCCCTAATTTGTTCAAAACGATTTATACCATCTTGGTTACTTTAAATCTGTTTCCTTACTTCTACATGTTCACCTCACATGAATAGCATTATAATGTCCCAATGTCTTTAAATGAGGACTCCCTAACTAGCAGGGTCCTAGCTTGTTACTATTGCTAAAATTTGTTGGATGTGTATGCTACATCAAACTATAAATGTAACTAAGCATAAATAACCAAGTTTCAACCATAACAGGTCATGAGGTTTTGTACCTGTTCCACTTTTATCTCGGTCTTGAGAGCAGATTTTTTTCAGAGATTGCCGCCATCTTGTTTTTACACTGATCAGTGTATTGTGTTTTGGCTCCCACTAGGTGGCACAATAAAGTGTTCACTATTACAGTCAACAGGTCTGAGCTAAGCACAACAAAATATAAGGTGCAGCAAGACCAAAACGTATCGTCCTCATGTGGATTCATCATGCCTCATATACATTTCCTAGTACCAGTTTCAACCATGCCTGAAACTCTTGAATTTACACTTCCCTATGTCTCCATGTACACATCACTAGCTGCTAAGCGCACAGTGCATCTGCTCTGATGCTGAAAACAGAACGAAGAAAGTGTTGTTGGTTCCGCCTACTCTTACTTCCCATGTCATAGCATTTTTAAGACTTTTGAAAGGTTGATTTAATTCATTTTAATACCAATTAAGGCCTTATTTTTAGATTGATTCATTCAGTGCCTTACATGACTTTTTAAGGATCTGCAGGAACCCTGAAATCTAAAATGCTAGCAAAGGCTGGGATAAACAAATGTCGGTTTAAAATGTTTAAAGGATGTTTTATAAATTAGTAAATGTGACTTGAGAGAACATAGAATGGATCAATTGTAACTTTCTCTCCTGACTTCATCCATTATTTGAAGAACCTGAATAAATAACTCCACCTGGTTGCGGATGTACTTAAGCATGCCGGTGTCCTTCTTCCCTTCTGTGTTGGAGTCAGTGGGTCTTCTCTTCATGGATGGTGTCCTCAGGCAGGATTTATCTGAACACTGAAAGGGCAGAGACTTTCATAAACCACCACGGAAATGACAAAAACTTTAGAACAGAACAAACAGATAATTTGTAAAACCCACCTCTTTATTCTTCTTGGCACGTGAACTGATGTTACCAGAAGAGGCGCTGTCCTCTCTTAGGCTGTCCACTGTCTCACCGTAGACAAGCTTGATAGCACGGACCAGACGGGCACAGGAGCGGCTGTGGTGCTGGTAGCAGCGCGGGTGGCAGAAGTCTATGTGGGTACAGATGAAACTCTGCTGGTTGCACAGCAGGATCATGATCTGTGCCAAGAGAGAGTAGAGGGGGAGTGAGTGTGTAGGAAGGAAGACGCCATATGCACATATCGACACATATTAAAGGACGTACATGGAGCCAGGACATGTTGCGGTGGTAGTTGTCCTCTGCTCCTCCTGAGCCCTGGCCCTCTGGTTCTATGCTGGGTTCACTTGTGCTGAAGGGACTGCCTGCAAGAGGAAGCAACAACATGCAAGTGTCAGAGGGAATGTTTAGATGTGGTGCATGGAGGGTCCTGGGTTCATGTTCCTGAATAAACTGAATAAGGAAACTATAAATAGGACAATAAATCTAAATTAAAACATTGTTATTTATTTTGAACTTTACAAGCAACCTGGTTCTCTAATTGATAGAGAAATTGACATTTTTGGAAAAACTCACAAAAGCTGAAATTCTAAATAATTTACAAGTGAGGTCTAATCAAAGATCAGAAACAAAAGACTAATGTCTTACCAATGTCAGTAACGGTGTCCCTACTCTGGGTTTGTGAAAGCAGCCCCTCTTCATTCTCTGACTCAGAGTCCTGCCGGGACAGCTTGGTGCTCTTGAGGCTCCCCGCCCGGCGTATAGACGACAGAGAGCCCCCTTTCTTTACACGGAAACTGCGAGCACCTTTGATCTGAAGCAGCCGGGAGCCTCCGATACGAATCTTACGGATTGGTGCTGGAGAGGAGGGCAGTGGGGGGAGATCATCTAAAGTATTTATAATTATAAGAAGACAGGGAAGTGATACAATCAAACATTATTCTCTACGACACCAGATCTCACCTTGAGCCTCCTGTGTCTTCTTGTCATCACAGGTGGTGTCAGACTTCAGCGTGTGGCTGCTGCTGTTTAGTGAATCATGTCCGTCCTCATCATCAAGGATGCCCGCGAAACTGATCTTCCTCTCATAACGATGACGGCCAAGCTCCGGGTCCAGACGCAGGCGGCAGCTGTCCAGATCCTACAGGGAGTTCACAGGGTTGTGGTAAATTTAACACATTTTGAAGACATTTTTAGATTCATACTCTATTTTCTTGTCCCATTGCTTTTAATATCTACTCATATAATGACTAAGCATCCTCACAGAATCTCTACATTTCATGATTGATTAACATCTTATATGCATGTATATTTTAATTTGACAACTGACCACGAGCGGTTCAGTGCGCGGGCGTGGTAAGCAGGGAAAGGTCTCTCGCAGGAAAGTGGTGATTTCCAACAACAGCTGGCAGGCGGCCATCTTTAGGGCAAAGGGGCAGCCACATTTCGTAGGATTTACTGTGTCTTTGGTGTTAGAATTGATCAAAAATAAAACAGTGTGGTTAAAACATTCAAATGTAAAGATGCACAGGTAAAACATTTCTAAATGAAAATAAGTAAAATGATGAGCTTGAAAGGTAATTCATAACCTCTGAAACTCAAGGTCCACTTGCTAGCTTTTTCCATGACTTTCAACTGCATCTTGTGGTCTTTCTAAACAGATGGGAGTTTGCTCAGTTGTATGCTTACTAATACCACAATTATTTCAGATAATGACAAATGATTTAAGACAATCTACTGAGGAAGACCAAGAGATCTAGTTAAAGTGCCAGAAAAAAACATAAAGAGGACATTGAATTAAGATTTTTTTTTTAAGGTCAATCTTTAAAATTTTTAGATCATGTTTGATGTAAAGCTTTCAAAAAAGTAAAATAAAACACCACATTTTTGTCAAATCTAATGCTAAAAACATGCTTTAGTTTATTAAGAATGATGAATTATAAAGATTTTTATGTAAAAAAAAAAAAAACCTGAATATTTTATAAAAACCATATCCATGAAAGATGGCATCAAACACACTTCTGACTCACTGTCATCTAGATAGTCTTCTTCCTCATCTTCTTTTCTCATTCTCCGTTTGGTCTCTTCATCAAAAATGTAGCCCAAGATGTTTGCAGGACTCTCGCTGTCAGAGTGACAGAGTTCACTGAGCCTTGTGCCAATTGCCTGAGCAGATAAATCACATAAAGAAACAAAGTGTTATACTTAATGAAGCTATATTATAAATTGATCAATATTAAATCAGATGCTTTTGGGGACTCTTTAAACTCACGTCTCCCCACTGGCAGAAATGTTTAGCGGCGTTCCACTGGAGTTTCTGGTTTCTTTTGTTGCCCACAATAGGTGATCGACCCCTGGACAGGCCTCTCTTGGTAATATTCACGTGGTGGCCCTTCATCCACTCTGGCCAGTTGCCACGGTTGCAGCGGTGAACAAATCTGGCGCATTCTAGGAAGAGGGAGGCTCGAGCCACGACTGGGGCTTCCTGAAAATTCAAATATTTCAATCAAGTCGAGCAGCTGTTTTTTTGTTTTTTGTTTTTTTTTTATTAGTCAGAGCACAGTGTACTTTAGGGGACATTTTGCTCTTCAGAAATAGCTTAAAACTAAGTGCCCCTTGCCTTCAAGCTGCTCTCCAGGTTAAAATCATTACCCTATGTCAAGTTGTCCCATCTGCTCAGTGAAATATCTGCAACGGGTACAGGCAGGCGGGACTCGGCTGAACCCAGGGTGAGTCTGAATGAAGTCTGGATTATACTACGGATGTCACGAGAACTGATACTTCAGTAACAAGTTAATGCCAAAATTTTGAAAACGTGTTGGTACTTCTTTTTTTTAAAGCAACAGAGATGCAACTGTTCTGGACATGACAGGGAAGGCATAAATGCTTACAAGTACTGTAGTCAGCTGTTAAATGCTGGAGGAAAGAGAGCACCTACCAGACAAAAACAACTATACATGTAAGAGAGCAACATGTGCTGCTGCAGAAACAGCCCCGCTTTTACTTGTCCAAAAGAAAAAGTAGTGATGCACGGATCAACGCAGTTAACCCATGGGGTGGGTGGGTTCAGATGGACTTTCGAGAAAATACCACAAGTTACGACGGCATGAACGTCATGCCGCACCCTGTTCAAAAATCTGGCAATTCATCAAAGTGTTCCTGATAGTCTATATGAAAAGACAAGAACAAACAGTCGAGTTTTCAAGAGCCAAATCTGGTTCGACTGACAAATTTCTGAGTCAGCGCAGCCCTAAGTTACACTGATGCAAAAAAACAAGAAATCTATGTCTAAAACATACCAGGTCCAGAGCAGCAGCGAGGATGGAGGCATCAGGTATGGTTCCTGGCTCGCAGCAGTTCAGGAGGAACTGGAAGCGCTTCATGCCCTGTCGAATGGCGCCTAAATTCACTACATTCTTGTTCTTCATGGCCTCCTGGCTGGCTGCTAGACGCTCTTGAAAACCATGAGGTCCTGACAGGAAGTATGAACACAGAACAAGAGAAGAGAGGAGAAGAAGAGAGAGTATAACAGAACAAATGAAGTGATTCTTGTTTTTTTTTTTAAACAAGCATATTTGGGTGAAAAATCGCCAAATAAAGACTGCACTGTAGAGTACATGTAGACATTGCATGAAGCAACATCAGCATCCAGGACATTCAACAAAAAGCACTGAAGGAGCCACCAACAAATGAAGCTGAGAGAGATGGACACAGCCACTGGCAGTGGTTACACTCGGATTTTCAATTTATGATGTGACAAAAAAACAATTACGTGAAGAGTAGTAAAAAGAGAAAATATGTACGTCTCTTATACGTTATATTTTGTATAATGAGGTCTAATAAATCACATTGAAATATCAAGTGTAACCGCAGCTGTACAGAGGAAAGCTGTATGTGGACTGTTCTGTTTTATCACTTGATTGATACTCAGGCATTGGAAAATACCACCAGACATCACCACAGAAGAGACGGAGAGAGCACTGACAGCGTCATGCTTGAGCTAGCACAGCTCTACAGTAGAAAGATGGTTTCAGAGATATGAGTTACACCCACACACACCTCCTTTTCTCTCTTTCCACCGTCTAAGAAGTGGAAGAAAGAGGAAGGGGTTCATCGTTGAAGAGGACAGGACAAGCAGAGTTGGACAGAAGGGAATGTGGAGTTGGTAATACAACACACAGTTGCAGAGGACGAGGAGCGTTCTACTTTTATACTGTAGCGCCAAAATTCTCTGCTGTTTAGAATGACAAAGACAACAATCTCAAGCTATTGTGACCTAAGTCTAGAGAAGAAATGGAATTTTCAACACATCTGAGTGTCCGGCCTTGTGATCCTCTTTCACTAGCAACAGAATGTAGCATATTACACAAAACACATGTATTGATGAATAAACTTAAAAGCAATTTATGTTTCATCGCACAAATAAATAAAAAATCACTGCATTGATGGCACTTTTGGTTTGAATACGCAGGGACGGATAAATCTGTGAGCTGGTCCTGGGGCTAATTTATTTTATTTTATCTTTTTTTGTTTCCGTTTTTTGGTGTGTCTCTGTGCATATATATGCATACATACATATGTGTGTATGCACATAAAAAAGGAAAATTTATCAATTTTTATTTTATTTTTTAAACAACCTGTAATTACTTTAATCAGCACCTTAACCTCTGAGATCTATGCACTTCTGCCATTACATTTTCTCCCTATTGTAATGCTTCTTAAATTCACTCTGTACACAGGACATGCAATTGATAATTTCATTATTATTTTATTATAATTTTTTATTTTGTTAATTGGTGACTCTATACAACTGAGTGTTTTTAATGAACAAAGATGTTTTTTCTTGCTTATGAATCCAAGTTTTTATTCACAAAAGAATGATTATGTAATAGGGTTGTCAACAGTATTTGATACTTTTTCAAAACCATGTGTTTCAAATGTTACAATATCCATTAATTATCGTATCAAAATACTGAATGTTTTAAAAAAAAATGATCCCAGTGCTCATTCAGTACCTCAGTAGACCCTGTCTGAAATTTGGCTGCAGTAAAACCAGACATTGAAAAAAGTACTTATCCTATTTTGTGTACCCAGGATTTCTTTTTGCCATGGATATCGAATGAGGTATTGAGTATTCTTTTTTTTATACTTGTACTGTATCGAAGTCTAAGATTCTGATATTGTGACATCACAATGCTTGTTTGTTTGTTATTTCCTGTGTTAAATGTTACATAGTTTTGTTGTAAAGTGCCATAACTGCATTGTTTGCATGAACTTTTTTTTAATGGCAGACTGTTCATTAAACAGATCCTGCCAATCCTCCTGAAAAATGTATTTTCACAAACTAGACACTGGTGGGTTGAAAATAAAACATTCAGGCTAACAGAGTGGAGCAGGCAGCTATTCGGCAGAGCTGACATGGAGAATGGCGGACGGGAGAACTGGCAGAAGAGAACAGACCACAACTTGCGAGGCGAGACAAAGACACGACACCACATGGACAAACAAGAGGCAGGGACAGGAAGAGAGAGAGATATATAGACAAAAGGACGATGGGGCGTGGGTGGGCAAGGGGCACCCCAGGGTGGGGGAGGTCTACCATCTTTCTCTTCTGTGTGGTGAAGCTTGGATGGATTCCTCCTGCCAGACCTCCATTTACCGAGCCGCTTGAAGAAATTCTCCTCCTCATCCCTGGCGTACTCTGGCCCCACAGCGCCCCCTTCTGACAGCTTCACCGCACTGGTGAACTTCACCTATGACGCATAAACATAAACAGAAAATATTGCTACGCTCAGACAGACCAAAGGGTCACGATTTTCACTTTATTTAATGTTTTTTGTCTTCACAGCTTGAATTAATGAGTGAATGAATAAATAATTTTCGACACAATTTTGGCGCACTTTGGCACACAGTTTTTTAATTAAAGGGTTCACTCCATGTCAAATTGTTAGCTTCTGAAGACAAAAGTTGTATGGCATAATTTTCTTGCCACACTGTTTAAAGACATTTGCTAAGGCCCTGGCTGTGTTCATCTATTCTCTTATAATTGCAACATAATATGAAATTAAATAAAAGATTTTTTTCTTAGAGTGGACAGTGTTATAGTGTTGTGTTGGCTGTTAACCCTCCTGACCTTTGAACTCTGACGTATGAAGGAGAGTCGATCCACTGAGCTGATATCCAGCAGGTCCTCAACACCGTCAGTCAGTCCAGAGAGAGACGAACGCTTCAGCCAGTTGCCTGGAGACACGTGAATAAAGAGGGAAAAAAACATACATGAACAACCAACAGTACAGAACAAAGGAAGCCACATATGTACTGCACACACTGGGTTATGAAGGCAAGTACACATGCACACACACAAAGGTTGGGTAGAGGAAGCATTCCCTCATTGTTATGGTACATGTTCAGGGTTTTTAAACTCACAGAGATTCACAAACTTCATTCAAAATGATACAAAAAATGTACACAATTTAACTTTAACTTCAACTTTTTATTAGACAAAAATAACAAAAGACCCTTGTCGAGTGGTATTTGCAAATATGGTTTCATGGGATACTGTCCCAGAAGCAGATGCCAGATGGATGGAGTATACTGCTCTATCAAGGCAAAGAGCCCAGGGTCACAACAGAGGCAGTGTTTTCAGGCTGGCTGGCAAATTGTATAATAGAGAGAAAATGCCATCATTTTATACATCTTTAGGCTGATGATTTTAGCCGTAAACACTGTCTGCCACAAAATCTGCATAATGTCTATAAAATGCAGATATTATGTTTGGATAATGAACAGGGAGTGTGAGGTGAAAATACAGTAAACCTTCTTGTCCTTTTGAACTAGTTTACAATTAAAATTTAGATTAAATGTGTCTGTTGTGATATCTGTCTATCAGCATGTTATGTTAATATTTATGAAAACCAATATTATAAATCTACAGTCTAACACATTTAAATATATGAATACAACCATGCTGAGATGGCACTCACTGCAACTAAACTAGCGAACATGTAGAAGGTTTAACTGGACTTCACCTAGCTGTTTTTTTTTTTTCAATTACTGATAGAAACTGAATGTTTAGCTTTAGCTAATTATAGCAATAGCTACCACACCAGCTGTTGATTTACCTTAGCTGTGTAGTTGGCTGTAAATATGTTTGCCTTTGTAGGGCTGTATATGCCAGAGAGAAAAGTCTATACAGCCCTCTGCAGCATCTTCTGCAAATACAATTTGACCCAGGTCTGGAATTTCGTGCACATTTGGGAGAGATGACCAACACGAACAGAAATGACACAAATACTGTATGAAGATGGTTCCACATCCACATACGTAAGACAGAGAGAGTGAGTGGTAGGCGAACAGTCCCACGGCATGCTAAGGCACAAAAAGGAACACAAAACAGACCAAAGAGATGAAGTGACTTGGCCTCTTGGCAGGCATTGTTTCAATGTTAGACATACAAAACACATCATGTTAGAGTGAATTTCAAACCACAGCTGGGACAGCAAATGCAATGAGGTATGGTCATGGAAATACATACTGGTAACAGATCTGATACATAAAAAGAATGATTTGGTAGCTTCATTAGGCACTGAAGTCAGTCAAAAGGTCCCTGTCTGTTAGCATGTACATTACAAAAAAAATCTTTGACCAAAACCAGACACTCTTTAACATAAAGTCATTTATTTAGCAATTCAGTAGTAGTTGGTTTGTATTCACATCACTTGTTATGGGGAAAAACAACTGTTGACATAGTTTATTTTAGTTTTGCACTATAAAAATTAGGTCTGAATTTTTGCTGAATTCGACTTTTGCTAAATTGGTACAGAATGGTATTTTATATCTATCTATCTATACACACACACACACACACATATATATATATATATATATATATATATATATATATATGTATATATGTATATATATATAAATATAAATATATATAAGACTGTCAAAATGTAAGCATTAGTCTAAGTGATGCTAAACCAAATTTTCTGAAGCATAAGCATGTGTACTTTTCTTTTTTTTTTGTTTTCTTTAAACTGTTCTTTTTTATGCACTTTTGTTACAAAATAAGCAAATGTTGTTGCAATGATATTTGAATCTCAAAACAGTTTACACAAAAAGGACAGACGACTAGTCAACTCTGAGTGAAGATTCAGACCTGTGTCTGATCAGAGGTAGACTTGTTGCATATTGACTGCTCTTACCAATTGGCAGCTTCAGTTTCTTGCGGAGTGAAATCCGACGGGATCTGGAGCGGGAGCGCCGGTCAGTGGTGGTGCCGGAGTGAGCAGTGGTGCACTCTGAGGTGTCCTGCTCTGATTGGCTGCTCGTGTCACTGGCGGCACTCTGCGACTTGAACATCTTCCTCCAAAAATCCTTCCTGCCCAGCAGAGCACCTGGGATCTGTTCATCACTGGAGGTGGAGAGAGGGAGGGAAGGAAAATCAGATTTGAATATTTACATGCAGATAAAAACCTCAACTTCTGGAAATTTGATCATCTTTTAGTGTGACTTGTTCTTTACTGTCGGGGCAGAGGGAGCAACAGGAAGAGTTTCCCTATTTTGAGCAGAGAAATGGCAGCTGGACTCGACATAGATGGTGCTATATGGAAATGCTGTGAGGTGGACACTCACTGTTCGGGTGTCTGGGGGGGTCTGCTGGAGATGTAGCTGCGACACTCATCTGCAGCACTGGACACCTGACCCTTCTCCCCGGACACACCCGCCTCTGACCTGCACACACATACACCCCAACACACAGACAGAGCGCTCAGGCCACCTGATTCAGACACCAACTGAACTCTCCTGATGTAAAACTAAACCGTGTGATTCTACTGTTGAAGCTTTCACTGCTTGGCAAACTAACCATCTGTTTCATATAGAGCTGCAATGATTAATCGATTAAGCGTTTTAGTAAATTAAACACCAACTATTTTAATGATCGATTAATAGGTTTGAGCAATTTTTTTAAAGAAAAACTAGTCCAAAGTCTCAGTTTCTTAAATGTGAATATTTTGTGATTTCTTTAGTCCTCTCTGACAGTAAACAGAATATCTTTGGGTTGTGGATAAAACAAGACATTTGAGGAAGTCACCTTGAGCTTTATTCAACTTTTTTTTTTTTTTTTAACCATTTTTCTGACATTTTATGGACCAAGTGAAGGAATTCCTGATCTTTCATTGCGATTAATCGAGAAAATAATTGACAGATAAATCGATACTGAAAATAATCGATGGTTCCAGCCCTAGTTCCATATCAACCTATGAATTAAAACATCCTAATTAATAACATTATGTAAGAAGAAGATTTACTGTTGTTACACTTTATTGATCCCTGGTGGGAAAATTGTCCACTGCATTTAACTTTTTTCATATTTACTTACTTTCATAGGAAACTTCTCTGACAAACCAACTGTCACTATTAAATCTGCAGTGCAGAACTTTTGTCTCCCTATTGTCCCTGACAGTAATTACATGCATGTTGTTGACACATGCCTCTCAGTTGCTGGTGATTAGCTTCATCAGCATTGTGTGAGCTCTTTGGCAAGAGCTTGCATTGAACAAACATTCATTTACATGTAAAATTCCAGTTTTAAGTCACACGTATGTTAGTGGACCTGAAGGACTAGGGGATCTGGATGCAGCACGCTGGGCAACATCCACCAAGTCACCTCCAATTCAGAGCCAGCAATCCTCAACTAAAAGCCTAAAGACAAAACATGACAAGTTACAATTTCAGTGTTTATTAATTAATTAGCTATAAAGTAACACTAGAATTACTGCCTCTTGGTTGTATGCCTCTGCCAACCAGTGAAGTTGCAGTCTACATCCAGTGCAGACTCCTATAATCTATGTAGTGTGACTGTATTTTTTTTGCAAACTGAAGTTCTCAATGTGTGATTGCAGTGAATGATTTCCAGTGAGAAACATGCTGTCTTCACTTAGAGACTATTTTTGCTGAGGAGTACAGAGGATTGAAAGCTGAACATTATGATGCAGCAGTGAAGTTAACCTTTTCCCTTTTTTGATATAAAATGTCATCACTTAATCATTATATCCTATTAGGTATTTGTGTAAAATTTTTATCATAATTTGCATATTAATTATTGAGTTCTGGCCAAAAATGTGTTTTGTGAGATCACAGTGACCTTTGGCCACCAAAATCTAATCAGTTCATTCTTGAATCCATACATTTGTATCATGTTTGAAGAAATTCCCTCGAGGCGCTCTTGAACTATCATGTTCACAAGAACTTGAAAACACAAAATGGCAGTTGCTAGCGCAGAGGCATAATGAAGTCATAGGTGAAAAGTCTCAAACTCAAACCGACTTGGGGCCACTGATGGTATTGTCATCTCATATGGGGGCCACTTCATTCAAGTGCTGAAAGAATGTACAGTATTTCTGAAAATACTGTACTTACTTAAAAAAGTACTTACTTAATCATGATTACTTCTTCATCACATTTAGAAAATGCAACCAGCAGTTTCTATATTTTTATCGACACTAGTTAGCTGTGCTTTGAATACAAACTCAGAGACTCTTCTGTCACTTTAAAGTGGTCATTAATACCCTTGATGAAAACGTCTAGCTGAGTTTTGTCTGTTCTCTCTGTGCTTTGATCAAATGCCAAACTGTTTTTATTCAATTGTATATGAAGGGATAGTTTACATTGGTATGAAACAACCATAAAAAACAATTAAATAAACAAAGTTGTTTTGTGGGCTAGATTATATTACATTTTTGACATGTTGCGAGACCCCTCATAGATAGTTTCATTTATATTTTGCTGGTTACATGATGAGGCAAAAATAGTGGAAGTGCCTCCTGGCAGGACTGCTCAATATGCGACAGAAATAAGAACATCAAATCACTCACTCAAGCAAGAAAAACAGATGCAGACAGGACAGAAAAAAACATAAAATAAATAAAAACAGCCAGCAGGGATGAGAAGCACAGCACTGACTTATAAGTAAAGGAGAAAGTAAGACCTTGCGCAACCAATCACCGTGATTGGATGAGAACTGTTTGGTTAATACTTAACAGGGGAAGGTTTTCAAGGCATATTGTCAAGGCCACTTAAACAGTAATGAACTGCTGCAAGACATTTTTAGTAGATTTAACAACACAATGATGTCATTGAGACCATTTCTGGCTACTGATTGGCCAGTACCTCCTTGGTCCGGGCTGTTTGGTCTCTTCCTTCTCTTCAGGCTTCTTTGTGGTGGTGAGCTTCTCAGCGCTGTCCAGGAGCGCACTCAGTGCCACCCTGCGAAACACATTTCCATGGGCCTCCTTTATGAACTGCACCAGCTGGCGGATGTCACAGTACAGACCCTGGGAAAGATGGGGGTGGCAAACAAGTGAGAGTGAGAGATGTGAGTCGGATGGTGTGTGAATGAGACGTCAGAATAATAAAAAGACAGAAAGAAAATTGACTGTTAGGAGCTTGAATCAGGCTGATATTACTTTGCAGTTAGCATCAAACAGTGTGTGTTTCCACATGCATACACTATATACATAAAGTGATGGTGTATTTAAGCTTGCTTGTTTGTTGAGGCACGGGCTCCAGCTTGTGAGTGGGTGGCCTCTGAATCTGTGCCATAATAAAGCCTGTCTTGAAAAGTGTGTCATCTTCCGCCAACATGCACAAGTCATGCCAGCCCAGAGGCTTTTGAGGCATGGCCACGGTACCTCAGCGTCGTCCATCTAGATTTACCAGGAATGCGTGTAATATTTAATGTAAGTTAGATTGAAACAAAAAATGTCATTTGCAGAATAGGAGGTATTTAAAAAAAGATGTTCTCATTGTTTTGCTGTGCTAAGAATGTTTCACCAAGCCAAACCATTTGTCTTGACTCACCAGATGCACACTGCGGGTATAAGCCTGCTGGTGGCTTGGTTTCAGGCATCATCACAGCATCCACTATCTACATTTTCAAAGTTTTCAGGAAACAAAGACCTCCTAGCTGCAACCAATAAGCTGAAAATGGCTAATGAGCACCTGCAAAGCTAATGGTATAAATGTAAACAAGCTAGCAGTTGTTACCTTTTCTTTTAAAGTGATGTAGTTATTTTAATACCAGAGCTCTCCTCCTGATCTGTTCCACCAAAACAGTGCCCCCACGACACTATTTTGTAGCAGCGCCGTCGCTGCACCCAGGACTTAGATGCCCCCCTCCAAGACATTGGAGATTGGCTTTAAAAAATGCAGACAAGGCAGGGCATTTTTTTTCCCATTATAGCAGAATGTGCGTCTGTGGCGCCAGAAGGATACTGTTCAAATGAGCTCGCCTTGGCATTAAATAGGTCTTTGATGACATTCTGCAGTCATCATGTGAGACACAAAAGAGAAGTCACTCTGACTCGGTAAAAAGGTAGACAAACTGCCAAGCAGCTCAAAGCACTCTCCCATACACTGCATGTTAAAAACAAGTAGATGGTGCTTGCATCATTTGGAGGCCCCTTATTTTAGAGATCAGTTAATGCCATTTCCAGTTAACTTCAAATAAAACATAAAAAAAAAAATTGGGAGAAATATCTCTTCTAGCAA
The DNA here is from genome assembly GCA_027495735.1 of Lutjanus campechanus. Lineage (NCBI taxonomy): Eukaryota > Metazoa > Chordata > Actinopteri > Lutjaniformes > Lutjanidae > Lutjanus > Lutjanus campechanus. The sequence goes on along the minus strand of JAJHUR010137412.1, from coordinate 14,087 downwards.
GAACTGAGAATAGCTCAAGTTAGAGTCTTTATTCTCAGAGTGAGATTAAGTACACTTCATGTCCAATTCATCATGTATGACAAGGCATTAATGAAGGCAGTGTAAGTGATTGTTCTTTAGGCTCAGTGGAAAATGAGCCATTAATAATTCAACTACAACATCCTGCATGAAGAAACATAAGAGTCTGAATCTAATGGGAGTACAACTGATATGTGAAGTGCAGGCTGAATCAAAGCAGACCCTCAGAGGCTGATAGAGAAAATGAAAAATAAACACGGACAGAGCAGGGCAGATGGACGAGCGATTTCACACACCACTCACCAGGTTCTCGGGGCTGTGCAGCTCGTGTGTGGTGGAGGCGCAGCGGGTGATGAGGGACTTGAACATGCATCCCACCACCACCGCCTCCATATTCTGTGCCACGGACTTGTTGTCCCCCGTAGTGAAGTTGTTCCCGAAGCCTGCCTTGTCTGGAAGCAACAGGGAGGCGGGAGAGACCACGGATCACACAGGGGGTGGTTTAGTCAGCGGGGGGAAAACATTATTGACAGCTGACCAGCTTGAGTATAAACATTGAGCCCACAACAGGGAGGGAAGGGAAGGGCAAAGGAAAAAGGTCCATAAAGCATATGGGGGAGAAGCAAACTGAAAAGGGTTCTGGGTAGGGGAATACATGCAAGTGACTAAGGCCTGCTATAAAATCATACAGTAAGGGGCTTATTCTCTTGGTCCAGTTAGATGAAACTTAAATAAACACCAGATTTAATCATACAAGTCTAAATTTTGGAGTTGCAGGCGAGTTTTGTCACTTTCGGAGAGAGTGAGGGGTGTAGCAATGGAAGCGGTGCCTAGGGAAGGGTCTGATCGGGTGAGTATAGTCATCTTATTGCTAATATTATTGACTGTTATTGATTATTGATCATGTGTATCTACCGATGTTTCTTTTTTTCGCCCTCCTGGACCTCTCACCTGCACTGCCGTACTCTGCAAGAGAAAAGAGGCGGGGCACAAATTGATTGACATCAGGCCAGCACAGACATGTACGCGGTGTCAGAAAGGACGTGGCACCCCCACCTCCGCAAAGGAGGTGACCTCGAGACGCACACACACAGATTGCCACGCGTAAAAATAACACACACACACACACACAAACACACCAAAAAACTAAAGGTGCCCTGTTCACTTTCAGAATTAAAACACTCATCGGTTCAGTAACTTGCCAATTGCACAGTATCGCAGTTACTGTGTAAAATGGTTAAAATTTCAGTGCAAAACTGAATTGGCATGTACAATGTGTCTCAATGCTCAGCAATAAAGCCACTGATTGAGCAGAGATGTAATGGGCAAAGCTTTGGATTGGCAAGTGTACAGAATGGATGAGTGAGTAAGGAAGGTAGGATTCGGCTCATTGAAGTGGATGAAGAAAAAGTGGGAAGATGGAGGCAGGAGGAGGACGAAGACAAAAAGGGACGCAGACAAGCGGGGACAAGTGGAAGGAGGAAGGGAAAAACAGATATATAAACAGAGATAGCGCTGGAATGCAAAGTCGAAGTGCGGGGTGAGACAGCGGTAGTGCAATTCAGCTTTGTCAACCACACTGGAAAATTTCAAACTTTTTATTTTTTGTGACTCTGTAATGCAGCACCTACATTAGACAATTGAGTGTGATTTAAATTTGAGTGGTTATAACTGTACAGTAACGCTGAAACTCAATTAACCAACAACTATTTTGAAAATGGATTAATTGTTCAAGTCATTCACTGCTTCCATCTTCTCAAATGTGAAGACTTACTTGTTTTCTCTGTCTCATATCACTGTAAATTGAATATATCTGGATTTAATACTGTTGTTCAGCCAAAACGAGAAATTTAGCAAGACATCACAGTGACTTCTAAGTCACTGTGATGGCCATTTTTCATCAAGCTAGCTGGTCCAGACTGGAATATCTCAAAAACAACTGGATAAGGTGGTGATCCCTTGTCTTGGGTTTAGTGTCATCAGGAGGTTTACATTTTTATTTTATTTTTTTTACTAAAACTACTATTGTGGATGGATTGCCCTGAAATTTGGTAGAGACACTCATGTTCTACACAAAAAACTTTGGATAATCATGAGAAAATATGCTTGTCTGGTACCACTTTATTTGGAGGGGTGTGCATAAAACAGACACATCATCATCATAACCATGACATGGCATTTGTCATGAACATGAAGGAATCTTATGAAGGCTTATGACTGTCATTAAATGCCATTTGGTCATGTAAGTCACTTTTAATGCAAGTTAGGGTTAGGGTTCCAAAATAATGTCAACCTCGCATTGAAATGACATAAGGTAAGTGAGTAATAAAATTCCCTCATGTTCACGACAGGTGTCATGCCACATTTATGGCAGTGTCATAACAGTGTCATATCAGTCTTGTGCACACCCCTTCAAATAAAATATTATTTTTGTCCAATACTTTGATTTAACTGACTTGAAGTAAAGTCAGCATGCTAACATGGTCACAATGACAATGCCAACATGCTGCTGCTATGCAAGTATAATGTTATCATGTTCACATTTTGTTTAGCCTATTAGCATGCTAACATTTGCTAATTAGCAAATGTACAGCTGAGGATGATGGGAATGTTGATAGATTTGCAAGTATTTGGTTATGATCAAAGCAATGCAGAAACTGGCAAATGTTAGCATGCTAACACGGTAAACTAAAATGATTAGCATGCCAACATTGGGTCATCCCAATGTTCTCAGGATCCTTTGCTCCCCATCTCTATATGTTATAGCACATAATGGGTTAGGTTAGGGGTTAGCATAGAACATAGGACTCTGGAAACATGGATACATGTTAAAGATGTAAGATCCTTCATTGTGATCATGTTAGCATGCTGATTTTTGTGTTTGCCTGAAGGTACAGCCTCACAGAGCTGCTAGCATGGCTAGCATGGCCATGACATTTTGTAGACCAAACAATTAATCACTAAATGCAAAAAATAATTGTCAGATTAATTGATAACAACAACAAAAAATCATTAGTTGCAGCCCCACTGCACAGAATAGTGAGAATACGGACTTTTTGCAGCATGAATCCTAACCTGAATCGTATCAGCATTCAAAACCAATGCTGGTCAAACCCTGATGCACCCTATTTGTGGGTTTGCTATCAGCGCATCATTTTTGTGTGTCAGGATCTTCATCTGGTCTCACTCATCCACACACCGCATACTTACTGTCAGTAATGGGCTCCATGCAGAAGCCCAGCAGTGCATGCAGGAAGTCCACAATGTTATTGAGAGAGTCTTTGTTGACATACTCCCGCATTGTCTGTCGAAACTGCACCTTGTCCAGCTTGTAAAGGCTGGTCAGGCAGTTCTGGGCCTTAAAAGGAAAGAAATAGAATAGAAAGGAAAGGATAGAATAGAAAAAAAGGTATGCATTATGAAATACTTACCTGAAGTTTTGTCTCAGAAATAAAACAAGAAGCATCTGTGCAGTGTCTTTCTTTGCAGGATTTGCTGTTTTTATCACTTTTCATTGATTCTCATGAAAGATATCAGATGTCCAGAGAGCATTTTATTTCTCTTATACAACTTAATCTAATAATACAAAATATTGATCAGCATTGAAATAGAACTGCAGCTGCTTCTCACTGAAGTTAGAAACTCTCTTGCTGGATTCATTTCAGTTTCATGAAACTTTTATCGCACCAAAGGAGCAATACAGTTAATAATTCATAGAAAACGAATAAATGTCAGGCATCGTAACGTGTGCTGATTTGTTGAAACTGCACACACACAGAGAAGGGTCAGTTAAGGAAAGAGTCTTGAAGAAGAGTCTGACCTGCATCCTGAGGCGATCTCCAGACAGACCGCGGTGTCCCTCGCCACAGCCGTAGGCACAGCCCAGCGACTTCACTATCTTTATCAGCATGGTCAGAGCCAGGCGGTGGGTGCTGAAGCCGGAGCCCTCCTCCTGTTTTATAATGAAGGACACAAACATGAACACACAGGAGCTTTGTGTAGATATATTTAGGTATCTGACATCAGAACTCACCTTTTTATCGTTATCCTTGTTATTCTTCACATCATCCTTGCTCCCCTGCCCACTCCCTCCGCCACTTCCCCCTCCTCCTCCACCTCCGCCTCCATCTCCCCCTCCACCTGCTCCTGCCCCAGGAACTGCCCCGCCTCCCTGGGCGCCTCCGCCGAGGCCCTGACTGGATGGGTCTTTGGCTCGGGCCTCCTGGTTCTCCTTGTTGTCGGGCTTGGACAGTTTCTTGCCCATGCCAGGCACCACACCCAGCTGCAGTAGGCAGTCAATGATGTTCAGGGCCACGTCGCAGATCCTGGAGCTGATGTCGTGGCTGAGGACAGCGTAGAGAGCCCGCAAGACAGCCTTACATACAAGAGAGAAGGAAATGGGTCAGAAAAGAGACCAAAACAACCTTCTGAAATTGCTTGTTTTGCCAACTGTACAAAACCAATATTTATGGAAAGGTAACTTTGGTATTTTCCAGCCTATTTTCCCATGTTTTTTAGTCTAACTGACTAATGGGGACAACAATTTTTGAAACTGATCCAGTATTAAGGGAGAACGCTGCAGCCGGCAGAAACAAAACTAAGCTACAGTGTAATCCCTCCAAGCAACTGCGCATTGTCATGTTAAGTCCACTAAAAGTGCTTGTTTTGCCATTGATAGGCTCAGATTGTTATTGTAAGTGTCTGACAACATTATGGAAAGGCTCTCTACAGGAGAGACCTTTTGTAAAAGAGTAAGATACGTTTGTGTATCCAGAAACAGCTGTTTTGTTGCTCTCGTCAAATGAACCAAACTCCCTTGGCAAAACTGTAATTTTATCATTGTCATCTTCATCTTCATTCAAACTCCACATAAACAAAACCTCAACAAAAACACCTTGGCTCATCTTTCGACTGTCTTTCCACTCGAAATAAGTTTATTCACTGCATTAGATGTGACATTGTTGGGAGAGAAGTGAGAGCAAAATTTGACTTCAGGTAAGCAGCGGAGAGAAACAATATACAGCCAGAATATTTTCACATCTAATGAACTGAATAAAGGGTTTATTTCGACTAAACAACCAGAGCTGGTGACTGGAGCAGTGGAAGGATGAGCGAGGATGTTTTTGTTGAGTTTGTCGAGTTTACCATTTTTGTAAATCGTGTCTGGCCATTTTGGTGAAAGCAATAAATTGGCTGTTTCTGGTTTAACAAATATATTCTTTTTCTTTAGAAAAAAAGGTCTCTGCCAGCTGCAGCACTGGACTAATTTTAGTGACTTAGACACAAAACCGTGAGAAAATAGGGCCTAGGTTACTCTTAAAAGTTATTATTTAAATTCAAAATAATACACGTGACAAAGGGGAAAGAACAACCAGAAAACACAATGGAAAACCTTCATAAGCAAGCACTAAGTTGGATCATTATTATGTTGTATTGTCAGCAAATCTGACATTTTCTACAATTTTCACAACCACAACAGAGAAAGGAAAGCATCAAATTCAGTTTGGTTTTCCTCTGGTGTCATCATTGTTTTATTGGAGCAGCAGAAGGTCAATAAAATGCATAAACTGTATCTGCCCTCAGGGATAATTTACTGTCTGTTTCACTGAATGATCAAACACTCACTGTTAGGTCCAGCATGCCATTCTTCAGCACAAAGTTATTGGTCCCCTCGATGTTCTCCCCCTCCTCCAGACAGGAGTAGTTGATGCAGGAGTCGGTGAAGCTGCGTGGCAGGTTGGCGCATGCCAGCGGCTCCACGGGGATCTCGGGGACGGTGATGGGGTTACACAGTTTCTTCATATGCTCGGTGAAGAAGTCTGCGTAGCCAACGTTGAAGGACGCCACTGTGGTGTTGAATGCTGCCATAGTTATGGTGGAGATCTGAGAGCGAACTGCGGGTGGCAGAGGGAGGCAGTGAAATAAAGTAAAGTTGGATAAATGCTGTCATGTATTGTGATTACAGGAAGCAACCATGACCATAAAGTTATTATGGTTTTAATAACTTTCAATTTAATTTAAGGCTTCAAGGCAAACTTAATGATTAATTTAAGTACCAAGCACACTGATCTTGGTAATGAAAACAAACTTAAGGCATAAAATTTAATTTAAGAAAATCATAGTTAATGTTGAGGTCTGTGACCATAATTTAAAGGTTGGTTAAGACACTTATGGACGCAAAGACTAATGTTTAGTTTATATTTCACATTATTTTACCAACTAAAGAACACATATGCAGCTCTAATTCTGCTTCATTGTTTTGGCAATGCCTACTGCATGTACTGGAAATAACAGGTGTTTATTCTTGCTTTAAAATAATCTATAGCTCTTTCATACAGTATATACATTTCTCTTTCAGTATTTCTGAAAGAAAAATGATTATTATAATTAATCTGGTAAAGATTCATTCTAATGGAAGAAATAAAGATTCTCCTCTTCTATTCTCGGGTTGTGCCTGCCCTTAAATTCCTACTGCCCTCTAATTACAGCATTAACCACTGCAATATTTGTATGTGCCTGTATAGACTGGTATATGTGAATATCTACAGTATGTCAGTTATTAGCCCTTTATTTTGAAATAATTTGTCCTTGAAAAGTCACTGAAATGTCTCATTACAAGAGTGGCAACCATGATATGAACACTATAACGATAAAGAATAAATACACTATTATTAAAAGTTATGCAAATTAATATTTCTCAATGTATTGTAAGTTTTTATTCTGTCCTACTGATCTTGCATCATGTTAGATCAGCTCTCTCCTGTAATTATCTTCTGTTCTCAGTCGACCTAATAGCGTGCATGTGCTACAGTGTGGAGCAGAGTCTCCAAAGCCAGCACTGTTATTTGTATGTAAATTAGCATTGTCACAGGAATATTACTGTTATATAACCCTGTCCTATTTCTGCGCTGCTCAGCAGGTCTCAGTGGAGCCAGCAGCGTCTGGCATTTGTTGTGGCTGATGGACTGTAATATGATTGTTTTCAGTTGTGTATTTTCAGAAAAAGTGTATGTTTGATTTTGATCTCCTCTTGCACTCTGCCAACCTCTGTTGGAGCTGCACCGAGGATTTTCTATCATCTTGGTATTGACCTTAATCACTGCTGTATGCTGACTTAACTTTTTTGTTTCTTATCAAAAATGGCAATTTTTCTGTTTTTATGGTTTACTTCACCCAGCACTACTATAATAATATCCTCTGTTTTTGTACTAATCTGTTTGATATAAAAAACTAATAGTAGAAACTCCTGTATTATGAGGAAATGTGGCAACTCAACAAACACACTCTGGATCACCACTCTGCCTCCTCCTTACCCTCTTTGACGGTGTTATCTGTGCTGTGGCTGTTGGAATGGTCGGGCATGTCTCTGAGCAGAGAGTGGTGGGAGTGGGAGTGTTTGGCGCTCAGGCTGTCGGCGTCTGCAGCTGTGTCGGTGCTGCCCCGCCGTGTGAATTTGCCTGAAAAGTGATGATAATAAATATATCAGGTTGAATCCAACACAAAGACAGACAGAGCGAAACACACACAAGAAATGTTTAAGTTGCTAAAGCTCAAGCAAAACCAATTTATATGGAGGCCTAAATTGGACAAAATCAAAACTAAATAAAAAACTAAATAATTGACTCAATGAAGAAATTTATATACCATTAAATGCATCAAAATTAATATTAAAAATAATGTAATGCATTAATTAATTTAGAAAATGTGACATAAATTGATATTTGTTTAATTTTAATTTATTCTTCTTAGCTTTGTATTAACTTTCCCTTAAGTGAAAACATTTAATATTTTTATTTTAATTATTATTATTATCATGATTAACAACAACAAAAATAATAATAATAATAATAATAATAATAATAATAATAATAATAATAGCTATTTACTATTCCATAAACGGGAATATTTAATATTTATTTACTTTCCCAAAAGTAAATATTTACTTACTTTCTTATAAGTGGGAATATTTAATATAACATTTATTTACTTTCCTGGGAGAAACCTAATCATTTTCTTTCCCATAAATGGGAATATTTAAAATATAATATTATTATTTTCCTGCAGGAAATGCATTAACTTACTTACATCGGAAAGTAAATAGATATGGGAATTAAAACAAAGGTAAATGCAGAAACAAATCACAACAAAAATATCAATTTAAGTCACTTTTTATAAATTTATGAATGCCTACATTTATTTTTAATATTGTTTTTGGTGCATGCAAAGACATTCATTTATTGAATGATTTATTTCTTTATTTTTGATTTGGGCAGTTTTGGGCCTCTATAATTTCAAAACCCACTGGATAAAACTATACTTTGTTAAAATTTCAACTGCAGGTTAAAACAGTGGGTTAAATATCTCATAATTTCACTGTATGATAGCTGTTGCAGATTGCATTTTTCCTGCATCTATTGAGCATTTTTTGAAGAATTCTTGCTGAGAAAGGGGTAAATTTGAAACAGCAGCTAAGCTGAGTGGATTTATAAAGGCATGGTGAAAGGGGGCACTAACTCTGGATAATAATAATGAAAAATGTCTTTGCGCCTTGAGCGAATTGTAATCACACTTTTCAGTGAGAGGAATAAGGACTACCAATGTTAATGAACTGACCTAATTCACTAGCTGACAGAATCCTCTGACTCACCAAATGGGAGCTTCAGGGACAGGAATCAAGACTGTGAACTGGTGACATGCAATCCATTCTCATCATGAACAGCGCTCGTGCCTACCCATGATGGTTGCCTGCCAGCCCCCGCGGTCAAGAGCCCGCCGGTCGTCACCCAAGCCAGAGAAGCTCCCGAAGGAGAAGGTACTGCGTGTAGGCGAGACGTCCAAATGGTCCTCGTGGAGCAGAAAAGGAACCCCCATGCGGCGCTGACGCTTCTTCCCTGTGTGATGGAAGGGGATGGAGCCCTTTCTCTCACGGTCTTCACGTCGGTTCTTAAACTGAAACATAAACATGAAGCTCAATGTCAACATGAACTAAACATACTTTATACACACTATTGCAGAAAAATCTGTCAAAAACCTTCTTGAAGATGTTCATGCCCAGGTCAGAGGCAAGGTCAGGGACTGCCTGACGACGGAGGTTGGTCAGAGAAACTTTTGCAAATGTCTCTGTGCTGAGAGATTTTCCCTCTTCATTGCATTTCAGACTCATATCCTGCAAAACACAGCAGAGGATACTGATGACGTAAAGGTCAGTGCAGCATGGACATCTGGGGCCAAATTACAGAAACTTTCAATCTGAAATCAAGTCAACAAATGAAGAATATAAGATTTTTCTAATTTGTTTTTTCTTTTTTTCTAATTTGGTTACAGAAAAAAAATCTTAACTAGGTTTAGGACTTCAATCTTAACTCACTTCATACTGTCTTATCTCAGGTTAGGAAATTCTAAATACTCAATCCAATGTTGCTGATCGATTTTAATGTCTGTAACCTAGCAACCAACACTACTTTTCTCATATCGCCAAGCTAAACAGCTTTGTAACTGTTGGTGTTTTATCATTGAAAAACAATCAAACATACAATCAAACATACAAAAAGAGGAGCAAAAACAATGGTGGGCATGTAGCTTCAAGACAGTTAGATGTTTTGGTAACATCTGGAGAGAAATCCAAATATATGCTCCTCAGGAAATTTACAACAATGCTAACCTGGGAGATAAAAGAAACAGTGGACTAAGATAAGTACACAGTCTTTGCTGTGTACGGCATCCAATGTGTAAAATCAATAAAACAGCAGTCATATAGATTAAGCAAGTTAGCTAACACTACCTTTAGCTTCTATTAGCGAAGAATTAACATTAGTTATTGTGAGCAAACATTACTGTTAGTTTCCATTAGCTAGTTAGTAAGTCAGTCACTACTACAAATTAAAAAGTGACAATTAGGACAGCTTAAAAGTTATCCTAAAGTAGGAGAGTTTATTGAATATTTAAGATTCTTATTGAAGACAAACATTTCCTATCTTCAGTTTGGTTAGGAATATTGAGTTAGGAACTTCTATAATGGCTTTTGTCCCAGATCAGGACCAAACCCAGTTACATGGTTACCGAACAGTTAAAATATGATCTGCAAGTTAGGAAGTTTCTGTAATTGGTCCCCTGAAACATGACTCCTCCTTTGTCCCTTGTCATTACCTGAGTCTTGTGGGTGTTGACCAGTGAAGGCGTGGCAGCCACCATGGAGCTGCTGCGTGGCCGCGGCAGAGGCGTGACCAAGGGTTCTGGGGGACGTTCAGGTCTCTCCTCCAGGATCTGCCTCAGGCGCTGCAAGTAGTACATCAAGGCCCAATGCACACCCTCCTCCGTCCAGTGAGGCTGAAGCAGGCAGCGCAGCACTGCCACATCAAAGTAAGTGGCATAGCGTGCTCGTTGTGACAGCGAGGTTGGCAGGCCGGCAGGAGCTGATGTCCTTGAAGAAGAGGGAGGAGACATTTATGTTTTTCCTGGTTTAACTCTTTTGTATAAAAAACTTCACTGAGACGTAAGATTGTCAAAAAGGAACACAGAAACCTTTCTGCATTAACAATAGTAATCCAGTTGATGGTTGTGACCCTACAAATGATGACTATTTTCACTATCAATTTCACTGTCAATTATTTTCTCAATTAATCAATTACTTGTTTGGTCCATAAAATGTCAGAAAATGGTGAAAATGTTGATCAAAGTTCAAAATGATGTCCTCAAATGTCTTGTTTTGTTCACTACTCAAAAATATTCTGTTTTCTGTCAGAGAGGACTAAAGAAACCAGAAAATACGCACATTTAAGAAACTGAACTCTGAACTGAATTTTTACTTTTTATTATTATATAATTATCCATTGGCTTCCTGTGGCTTTGACAAAAATAAGATGGAAATAAATAATGTTATTATTTTTTACATTTAAATTTCCATTTATCATTGTTGTAGGTCTTAAGTGATTCTTACATTCCCCAATTGTAAAAATGTGGGAATCAAAAAATGTCTGGGTAGATGCGCTTCCTAGATTTGATGCATGCATCTCTTGAAGATGCATTACCTTAGGAAGGTGCTCTTTGGATAGGAACACTATTGTACTTGCCTTTATTGTCATAGCATCATCATATTAGACCTTTAAGTCTTAAGTATTACGGTTTAACATGACCATGCCATGACAATAAAGGCATTTTAATTGCTTGCCTTGGAATTCGTTGTGATTTGAGTAAAATGAGCAGCCTATGCGCCAAAAAAGAGTAAAGGATTTGAGAGTAAAGGATGCAGACGCCTGAGCTAGACCAAACCGGTAAGCAGTCGGTAACATAAATTTGTGTATAAGAAACATTTACAGGGTTGATTGCTGTTGTGAAAAACCATCTAAACATTTTGAGCAGTATGGCTCACACAATGACAAAACAACTTTTCATTTTGGTGGAACTGAGCAATTCACTGACAAAATAATTAGGTTTTGAATGGAAATGGAAGGAAATGTTTTGGGTTAGTTGCTACCTTTGGCAGACATGCAATAGTGTTTTCCCATGAAACACTTGTTACAATTGCAGTTTAGAGATGTTCAGACTAAAGAAATGAGCCAAAGTGATTGAGAAAATCTGACAACTGAAAAACAAAAATAATTAAAATTTGGTATCAAGAAAAAATGCCTAAAAGCAACACACTGCATGTGATTTGAGCCTTTCCAATCCTGTCACACAACTAACTACGCACACAACAATTACACTATGTCACAGCCTTTCCTGTTATATTAGCCTGTCATCAACTCCCGCCACACTGCTTCATTAATAATGCATCAAAGGAGGATGGTAAACAAGGGCAGAGCCCCCCTCCAGCATCATTGGGAGAGCAGCGGTGAGAGAGGGAGCCTAAGCCTACGTGAGTCCACTATAAATAAGCTGGAAATGAAGGTCAGCGGCTGGTGAGCTGCAGAGCATATAGAACACAGCACGCTCTGGAGAAACATATTGATACCATGAGAGAGCGGCAGAGGAAGGCATTTAATCTTGGCCATTGTAATAAATGGAGCAGGAAGAGGTGGTCGATATCTACATGAATCACTTTGAGAGCAGACAGCAGAGGGAGGCTGTATCATGTTTCACTCTCTTGCCAACACACACATACACACACGCACACTGTGCCTGCTCCTGCTGCTGTTGTGTCAGGTTGCCATGGAGACCGAGTGACGACAGCCATCCCAGGCCCTCCGAGAGGCAGTGGCCCAGCCCCCTGACTCCATGCGGTAGGAGAGATGCAGCAGCCAGCCAGAGGTTGCCATGGAAACTGCCTCAGCATCAGCAGTGCTCGCGATGCGGTGCCACAGGATGAGTAAACTGCATTAATCACAGGACCCAATGGCGGAAATGATTTTATCTGGGATGAACGGTGCCAAGGTGTGAATGCAAGAGAATGAGATATAAATATAACTGACTGACAGGTTATATGAGCTGACGGAGAAACAGAAAAAAAACTGGATTCAGAGATATTTTGATCAGAGCCTTGAGATTGAAATCTGCCTGTACATCCCCACCCTGTGTAGATCCATACAACAACAACATGGAAGCTTCAAATAAATTCCTTCACTCTTAGAAGTAAAGATGCTAACTAGAACCACAAAGGGTTCTTTGGTTTGTCCCTATAGGAGAACCCCATTTGGTTCCTGCTAGAACCTTTCATAAAGGTTTCACTTGGAACCCTTTTAGAAAATGTTACCTTAAACCCAAAGTCAAGGGTTGTACCAAGAACTATTTGTAAAAGGATTCACCAAGAAGCCCCTGTGAGTGGTTCTACAGAGAACATTTATATAATGCAATGGTTCTACCCGGAACCCTCAAGGAGGGTTCTATCCAGAACCTATCCACCTTCTAAGGGTGCTAACAAGAACCCACCCATGTCTTTTATCAAGAACCATTCAATATTCAAAGGATTTTATATCAAACAAAGTCAGAGGGTTCTACAGGGAACCCTTGACAAACCTCTTCTTCACAAAAGGGTTCTTCAGAATCAAATGGTTCTTGGTAGATCCTCAGTCCTTCAGGAAGAAACCTTTTGGAATGGTTATTTCTAAGAGTGTTCTCACATTCAAATCCCCTCAGTTATCGTCTAATTTACATTCAAATCACTTTCCTACCCAACATTGCTCGATTCCTGTTCAACGTTTCACACACAACAGCTTCAAATTCCCACCACCAACACTTAAAGAAAGCAATTAATCCGTCATTGTTGAGTGTGCTTTGAAACAATAGGGATAAATCTCTCCCTTCCTGCATTATTACCACGTGACCGCTCAAAAACCCTCTGGTGTTTGAGTGTATGAGGATAGAAGTAGCTCTGGGGAGGGGGATTTGGGCTTATTTTGATTTGCAGTCAGTTGCTGGCTGTCAGAGGGATCAGAGAGGCACTGGAGTGACTTGTTTGGATGTCAGAACGAGTTGGGATGAGCAATGGATGGCTTATCAACCTCTGTGCGCCTTCTCCCACATCACTCTCACTCTCTCTGCCCACTGGTTGGGTGATTCAGTATGATGACAGACCAGCAAATGATAAACTTATGAACAGAAAACGCCCACATAGGCTGTGCAGAATGCTAATGTTTTGATGTGTTTATCTGGGGACTCTCTGTGGAGGATTTGTGGTGTTTCCAGGAACACAGTGCATCATATTCATGCAATTTCACAGAATTCAAACTAAGAATCATGTATCAAAAACACTGGAGCTATTTGAGCTATAAGAATAACAGTGTAATAATATGTCACCAAGTTTTAGTTCCATACTGATGGCCTTTACCAGCAAGTTACAGTTACAGAAACATCTTGATTCCTTTGTTCCTTACATATCTAAGCACGTGATGTACTGCGATGCTTGCTGACAATTTTCTCAACTAGACACTGTTTCTGATTTTCCATCAGAAACAATGCCATAAACAACACAAGTGTCACATTTAAGGAAGGCTGTGTTAAGTGTTAAACTGCCTTTTCTGTATTGTTTAAATTTGGGCCACCAAAAATGTACACTGAGATCACATCAGCCAACAACAAGCCAACAAGTTGAGGTGTCATAACTACATTATCACATGAATACTCGATACTCATGT
>JAJHUR010137411.1:2736-61180 GCA_027495735.1 Lutjanus campechanus | reverse complement strand
AAAAAAAAAGCCCCCAAAAATACTTGAAAAAAGGTCAAATCAAATATAGCAAACACATAGCTGCAGTGTAATCCATGCCATTGTTTGCTTCCGCATTTCAGTATGCAGGTCTCAGCTGTGTAAATTACTTCACATCCTAGGTGTATTACTGCCCTCTGTCCTGTTGAGAACTGATTCAAATGACAGACTGAAGAACAAAATAGTTCAGTAATTTGTTCAGTCTAACCTGTGGTAAGCTATTCTAATATGTTCTGTTTAAAGACAAAAGCTGATATTCACAAAAGAAAACGTCTGATGGAAGGGGTCTGATGGACTGGATGGATGTAATGTTGCCAGCTAAAGACTTCAGGGTATGCAGTTTGAGAACTTGACCCACAATGAATGTTCCTTCAACCATTGCTCCAGTTCCTTCTTTATTGTACTCTCTGTATCTACACATCTCTATTATTCACACCTCTTGAGTGCAACAGCTGATCGAGAGATATATGAGAGGTTATGAAATTATAGTGGACAGAGTTTTTAATCATAAGCGATCCCTCTAAATCCTAAAGCTGGCTGACAAACTTGTGGCATTTTGCATGTAAGGCAACACGTAGATAGAAATTTAGCAGTCTGTTAGGATACAGAGATGGAACACCGTCTATAATCTTTTGATTAATTTAAAATATTTGAATAGATAGTTTGAGCTTTTGGTAAAAACGTTGACGAGATAAAAAGATCATTACTGCTTTCATGTCTGTCCATTTAAAATGAAGCTGCAGCCACTTAGCTTAGCTTAGTATAAAGACTGAAAATGAATGAAATAGCTAGCCTGGTAACATTTTTTAAGCTCACTAATTAACATGTTATATGTCTTCTGTGCAATTAGAGCAAAAACCAAAGTGTAAAAACTGTAAGTCAGACTAGCTGTTTCCTCATTTCCAATCTTTATACTATGCTATGCTAAGCTAAGATACCCAGCTCCTGGATGTAGCTTCATCTGTATCATGCAGAGTTCTCAATCTTCTCATCCAACTTTTGGCAAATGAGAATATTTCCCAAAATGTTTAACTATTCCTCTAAGATTAAAGTTCTGCATCAAAAATGTACTTACATAAAAGCAAAATAGTTGTAAAATATTTCCAGAGGTACAGGTTATTTGGAGGAATTTGGAGCATGAATCCAATGTTGTTGTGAATGTTCCAGGTGGATTCTGACTAAATTCAAACTCAGGTATTGTAAAATTCTCTTGACATTTTACATCCTTATCTTAGATAGACTGTCTGAATACCTTACTGAGATAGAACAAGGCTTTTTTTAATGAAAACATTGACAACTGACACTGTGAGGTTATTTTATGGTGTATGTTAAATCTTATGGTATTATATTGTAAGTTGTCTCAAGACACAAAACATTAAGCACTAGTGCAGCACTAGAGTAAATATAGTTACTGTACTTCAGAGGTGTGGACTTGAGTCACATGACTTGGATTTGAGTTAGACTCGAGTTAGAAATTCTATGAACTTAGACTCAACAAAATCAAAAAAGACTTGCTACCAGACTGTGACACCAATGACACGTGTCTTCACTTGAAACACTTGAGACCTTTAACCAAGTCCAAAGACTAAAAAATCTGTTATTTAACAAGTTGCCACAAATCGATTAATTTCCCATCTTTCCTGAATCAACAAACGTTGACAATATGGACTGTCAGCAAGTCAACACTTACAGTATTTCCCCAGATCCACTTTATCTGAACCAATGTACATCATTTAATCACGTTGCAGGAGAGAACTGTGAAGAAGTAATGTTACATTACTGAGCTTCCGTTAGAAAAAAATATACCAAATATAATTTTATTTGCTTACCAAAACTACACGGTAGTCAACAAAAAATGCAACACATACGGGTTGAACTTCATTCAACATTTGAAGTTGCACAAGGAACAGCTGAGGCTCTGTTGTTAAAATGGCATTACATTTGGTCAAGAGCCCATTAAGACTTTTCAAGGACTTGAAACTCAAAGTTTGGGACCTGGGATTTGACTTAGGACTTCGGTGCAAAGACCTGACTTGCCTGTGACTTGCAAAACAATGACATGGCCCCACCTGTACTGTACTTCCCATATGTATTAGCATGATGTGAATCATTTTTGTTGTTCTGTACTTTACTGCCGCCAATGCATTGTTTATAATTCTTAAATATTTGAGCATGAAGTCAGAAATATTACTGAGAAAGCCATGGAAGAGCTGTTTTCCAGCAGACATCAGATAGTTAACATTACTGGTTATCCAACATAATGTATGTTACTTAGAACAGAACAGAAACCAAACATTAGGACAAAATTATTTTAAAGGAAAAGCCCCAAGTTATTTGAAAGGCAACCATGCATACAGCACATAGCATAAAGGGAAATGGGTCAGGATTATATTGTTTAAAAAATGTTTAAGCAATAAAACCATGTTGACCTCTCGAACGTGATATTCTTAGAGTCGACCTTTAGCGTGATATACTGACTGGCAACCGAAAGAGCCTTTACATTCTTACATCTTAGAGGACGAGCTCTATCTGCAGTCAGGCCCGAGTGACTCTGTGTGTGTGTGTGTGTGTGTGTGTGTGTGTGTGTGTGTGTGTGTGTGTGCGTGTGTTCATGAGTGTGTAAAGTTGAGGCAGTAAGGGTGGGTGTGGGGAATGAGGTGATTGACAGTTACAGATAACCACAGCTGGTGTGCCCCCCTGGTCCCTTTTGCTCCGGCAATCATTTGATGTGATTGGTGGATGAGTAGAACTTATGGTGCAGTAGGCGGGTGGTCAGCTGCCATTAAAACATGCTGCAGTTGTTGGTCAATGCATCAGACATCGAGGAATGTAGTCGAGGGGTAAGACAATGCTTTTAGATCATTCAATTGTACGAGTATAGGAGAGCTGTTCACTTGTGTTTCTGTGTAGTTTAGATCAGTTTTCATGTGTGCTAACTTGTACATTTTTCTTATCTTAACTGTCTCAGTTTCTTAACTTGAAGAAGTTAAAATTAGTTGTCTTTTTTTTTCAGTGTGATTTGACTGAATGAGGCTGTACTGGCCAGACCTTTGGATGTGTCTAACTCAAAACTAGATGTTAGTGGGGCTGCAAACAAACACTTGTGTTCATCACTATTTGACCAATTTATTATTTATTGTATTCTAGAGCTGCAACAATTATTTGACTAGTCAATTATTCGCTACTTTTTTTGGTAACTGATAATCGCTTCAGTAAAAAAAAAAAAACGAAAATGAAAAAATGTGAGGATTTGTTGCATTTTTCTCATTAATGAAAGGAAATGAAGAGTCTGAGATTTGGAAACATGCTTTATTTTGCATTTTTGCTTGACAAATAACAATTGTTTTAATCATCAAAATGACTGACAATGTTCTATTGATGGATTGATTACTAATTGATTAATCAACTAATCGTTTCAGCTCTAGCTGTAACTGGTAGTGATAAAAGTATTTATATATTTCACTCAAGTAAAAGTAGCAATACCATTGTGCAGAAATGTTCTGTTTCAAAAAGTTCTCATCAAGTTGTATGTCCCATTTTGGTATAAAGTAAAGTAATATGAGAATATTAAAACTGTTGATGTGTTAATGTATTCAATCACTTTATTGTTGCAGCTGGTAAATTTTTTATTTACTTTATATTGGGTAGCTTGAGACTTTTCCTTTGAGGGATCAATAAAGTTTTATCCTATCTTAACCTAGAATTATACATCATGATTTATTTTCTGATTATATGGTGTATTATCAATCTGAATCAGCAAAGTGACTAAAGTTTAGTTTTTTTAAAAAGTGCAATATGTACAGTATAGAGATCCTTTTAACTAAATGTTTCAAACATTTTGGCTTAAACAAGCAGAGACATTTAGATCAGATGTACTTTCTAAAATTTACTCATGTTCTTTCTGTCATTTTCAAGAAAGATTTGTGTTTATCTGATGATGTTTATAAGAGTCAGAATCAGTTTTATTGGCCAAGTATGCATACATTTACAAGGAATCTGGCAATGGAAGAACTGGAGGTAAAGGGAAATTTTGGCTCTTTTAATGTGGATGTCCAGTCACAGTTGATCGTAAATGTAGTAAACTGAAGCAATAAATTCCTCAGTGTGTGTTATATTGACCAAGAAAACAGTGTTTTCTTGCTTGCAGAGTCATGCAGGCAGTGCCTACATGTACCAGGATGCACTGCATGCAAGCTTCTAACACACATGCCCATGTTGCTGTGTTATTACCATCCCAGCTATAGCTAGCACTTGGTTGGCCAGAGCATAGCAGTAGGTGACAAAAATACTCATTTAGGACATCCCCTGGCTACTCAAAGGTGGAGACTATAAATCCAAGCTGAAATAGTTTGTAGTTCTTCCTTAACACTAACTTTATCACTGTGACATCAGTGAATGCTGGAGGAACAACCTTTTGGCAGCAGGAGAACTCAGCTCTCTCAGTCAAGGCGCTGAGGAATTTATTGCTTTATTTACTACATTTTCCACTGGAAAGCCACATGAAAAGTGCTGAATTTTCCCCTTAAATTCCTTGTTTGTGTATGAGTGTTTATGCATCATAAACTTTTCATTCAAACTCAACAATTCATTATTGCGAAAGCAGAAGAGCTCTGACAGCAACAACATGGTGGTTAGTTTGTTTACACTTCTGACATGTGATATCATGTCTGATTCTTGCCTCCCTCTCTCTCTGTCTTTCCTCAGGGAGGCCCCACACAGGAGGCCGGCCCTGGCAGCGGCGACCCCGCCCTGCCTCAGGTCTACGCCCCTCCTCCCTCCTACCCCCCGCCAGGTCAAGGTCCGCCAACATCTGCGGCCAGACTGCCTCCTCTGGATTTTAGCTCTGCACATGCCAGTTCAGAGTACCCGGAACATCCTCAGCTCAGAGTGTATCAGGGCCCTCAGCTGGATGGGGCTGAGGCTCTCACATCCAGTAACACGGTAAGAACCATTTGAGAAAGGAATTCACATCACGAGAAGAAATGAATGCCCCAATAAAATCTGATCTTCAGTAAGTTAATGTGAGAAGAGCTCTGCTGCTGCTACTATGAGGTAGCTCATCCATAGGTCCGATCATCAGAGGAACACGGCCAGATAGAGTTTCCTTCTATATTTAGAGACCCACTTCCACTGTTGTGTCCATGTACGGGAATGCCGCTCACAACCAGTACAGCAAAGTGAAGAGGGGCACAGCTGAGTGGGGATTTGTTGTTGAAAATAAATCCCCATGTTTCCTTCTCCCCTGTGTCTTATTTAGCTGGCAATGAAACAGATCACCTTTCAAGAACATAGCTTGGAAAGTTATGTTGATATTAACAGTTTACAGTTTGTATGTTGTGTTTTTGTGGTAATTCTGGTAGAGGGTGTACAAGGATTTAATATTTCAAATGAGTTGTAATAGCTTAGAAAACAGTGTCATGTTAATCTAAGAATGATGTTTTGTTATGTAAGAGTGTGCAACACTGCAAAAAATCCTATTACCGTGCCAGTTTTTTCTGTCATTCTGTCCTTAAGGTCTTTTTTAAAAATAAGTGAAAACATCGGTCAGTGCAGAGCTTTTCAACCTGTTTCCAATTTAAAAAAAACAACTTGTTCCAAGTATTTTCGAAAAATCTAATTAGGGATGACACTAGGGAGAGTAATGTTGGTTTGTTTGTTAGTCCAACTATTTGGTCCAGACAGAAATATCATAACAATTCCATAGATTGCAATGAAATTTTACAGAGACAGTCATTCTCCCCAGGAGAGGTTCACATTTCTAGTTTTGAGTGAAATGTCTTTGCAATTATTGGGTGGATTGCTATGAACTTTGCAACAGATATTCAAGGTCCCTAGAGCTGTGGTCTTTGCTTGATTTTTTCTGGCATGTTCCCCTTCAGAGGCCAAAAAAAGTTCACACAATTACAGTTCATGCAACACTTTGATTTAAGACCAGATACTTGCAAAACCTATCATACTGCCATGAACCTCAACTGTACTTAGTGTTTAGTGCTAATTAGTGAATGTTAGCATGCTAACATGCTAAACTAAGATTTAGCATGTTAGCATGCTAAACATTATATTTGTTCATCATCAGCATAATAGCATTGTCATGGTATGCATGACAGCATAATGAGTTAGCTTTTAAAGTTAGCATTTAGAGACTGTCAGCTAGGCCACCAGCTGTGCCACATCTGGCCCACTAAAGCTTCCCATCCAGCCTGCAGAATAGTAACTGATTAAAGTATTACACTTTTCTGCAATCACATTTCTGGAATTACAGATTTTATCCATCAGTCCTCAGAGTCTGAGAGCATTTTCTTATCAAGAATCTAGTTTTAGGGGTCTGTTCACACTGATTGGCTAATAAATAAATATAATTATTTTTGTGAGAAATTGAAAAAATTAAACAATAATTGGGTAATTAGGCTTAAATAAATGTCATTTCTTTTATTTGAAACACCGGCCACTACAGCGTCTGCTTCTAAAAATGGCCCTTGGACAAATGTACTTGAAGACCGCTGTGCACCACTACACTAGAGCCGTTTGCATGGCTCAATTTCTGGAAAATTCTTTGGAAATACAATGTCATTTGGAAACAGGTTGAAATATTCTACTGACATATTTTTCTCATTTTAGGAAGTTAAGTTTTTCAAGGCATCATTTGGACAGAAGTTTGTGTTACTATTTTTTTGCAGTGCAGTTAAGATATGACACACACTAATCAAACCTCCTACAGCATGAAAACATCGACTATGATATGGACAGAGGTGTTTAGCTCTGTGTCCTGCTGCTGTCCAGCACATCTCTGTTCCTCCTCTCATAAATGGTGTTTTGTGGCCCCATCTATATATTTTATTACTAGAGCCCCTGACATACTTGGGTCCGCGCTGATTTTCGGAGAAAGTTGAGACGCCGCCACGGAGGGAGGGGGTCAAAGGGGGAGGCTGACCAGATGACCCCCTTTCCCCCCTCTGAAATATCGCTCAGGTCCAGAAACACATTTCTGCATCGTGACATGACACCACCACCCAACTCAACCCTCTCCCCCTGTCTCCCACTCCCCTCCACTGTAGCCTGTCTGTGGTGTGTGTGTGGTGGGTGGATGTGATGCTGTTTACAGTAGATAGCAATGGCAAGCCAGAGTAGTGTAATCCAGTGGCCTGTGTGCGTTTATGTTTGTAAAATGCTCCCCTGTGTGACAGTCTGTACTTTTTTCTGTCAATCCCCAACTTATTAATGATGCCCCTTTTCAAATGACCTTTAACCCTTGGCAGAAAGCAGCACCGTGACCCCAGACTGACCCTTGTGGAACGTTCAGTTTTGATCTCTGCCTCCCCATTACCCTCCTCCTTTTCAAGCTTTTTGCGCACCTTCTTTGCCTTGTTTACTTTGGTTTAATTTTATTCTTCACCGCTGCACTGAGGCCTCTTTTCTTTTATCTGCCTCTTGGTACTAGAATGCTAATACTCAAGTCTTCACTTCAACATAAAGGACTGCAATTTCTTTTCAATACTTTTCTTGTAATTTATTCTTTGCTTTTTAATGTTTCTTTTCCTTTCCAATGCACTCTGCTCCTTCTGTTGCTCTCACTGCTGAAGCTCACTGTACTTTTTTTTTTCTTGCAGACCTTTTCACCCTCATTTTCTTGTTTGGACTCATTGATTTATCTTAAAAACATATACTTAACATTTCTTTTTTGCGCTGGTTGACCAACACATACACGCACACACACATGCACACACTAGCATCGTGGTGCATTGTGGGATAGTGAATGTTTTGGTTTTGGCACATTAGGATTTGAATTTTTCTGCATGGGGCAATTGAAATTAGCTTTAGTTTGTTAGTTTTCTATGTACTTTACATCTTTTTACAATGGCTTAGTGAATATGATAATAAGACAACATGGCACTAAGTTATTTTCTTGTTTTTCAGAGGAGCTTAAACTTTATATAACTCTCTTTGCCACAGCTTTGAGTGAGCATAGGCAGATTTAGACTGGGTTGCAACAACAAATATTAATGTGATCTAAGATTAGTTCAAATCAGAGTTTAGCTAAACCAGATAAAATTAGTAAATCCAGATTTAAAATTAAGCAGAGAACTAATCTGTTTAGTAGAACAAAACTAAATAGAGTTTAATCAATATGGGGACACTTTGCTCACTCAAATTAAGATTACAGTTAGCTTTTCAGCTGCTGTATTCCTGTGTTGTTTGCTAGCTAGATAAAAAGTTAGCAAAATGTTATATTGCTTGTTTGCAAGATAAAAAGTTAAATCCTTACATTGTTTGCTAGCTAGCTAAAAAAAAAATCTAAAATCTAGTTTTAGAGTAAACCTAGGTTTAAAGTTTAGATGTAATCTTTTTAATTTAAAGCTAAATTAGAAGTTTGTTGCGACATAATTTAAAGTTAACCATGATTTAAACAGGTTTAAATATTAATCGTTGTTGGTGCAACCCAGCCTTAGTGTCAGATATAATATCTTTATTATAGTTGTAGAGTGCAGTAGTCTTTATACTCTGACAGGCATGGATTTAAAGACGCCTCACTAAAACGGAGCCCTTTTCATGCCTCCTCACATTTGCCTGAGAGGGATCACTGGTTGCTGAATGCTCTGAACTTTGGTTTGAATCACTTGACTTCATGAAAATGATCTTTGCCTAATGCCATGTGATGCTTATAAACAGATTTCTCTGAGAGACATTGCTGAATTTGGTTTCTGAATTGACTTTTATGATTTTTCCCCTTTTTTCCTCTTTCTTTGCTTTTCTACTGATGCCCTCTCCCCGTTTTTTCCTCACACCTGCTCTCATCTCATTCATGCTCTTCCTTTTTCCATCTTTTGTTTTCCATCTTTCTGTTTTTGTTTGTTCCTTCATGTCCTCCTCTTTTTTGTCCATTCTTCTTCTATCCATGTGCTCGCTTTCTATCTTCCTCCTCCTCCTCCTGTTTTCATACTTTCTCACTGTCAGGAGGATGCTCTGGCCCCTGTGACCTCTGACCCCCAGTCTCTGAGTGTGGCGGTGTCATCAGGGGGCGGAGCAGGAAGTGGAAGCGATGAGGAGGGGTCAGGTAAGGCCCAACCGAAACGCCTACATGTCTCCAACATCCCTTTCCGCTTCAGAGACCCAGACCTCCGCCAGATGTTTGGGGTATGAACTTCAATTATCAAGCAGTTTCCCAATGTATTTATACAGCTGCTTCCATATTAATAAACTAAATTAAATTACCTTCTCTGGGTGTAAGTTATTATACTGACATAAAATACTTATTCTGACAATTTCAGCAATTTGGAAAGATTCTTGATGTAGAAATTATCTTCAACGAGAGGGGATCAAAGGTGAGCATCACAGAAAAATTTAATAAAAGGTGTTCTTAATTAACAAAAACAGAACATAAACAACAACTTGTCTTTGTGAACTTGCAGGGCTTCGGGTTTGTCACCTTTGAGAGTGCAACAGAGGCTGACCGGGCAAGAGAGAAGCTAAATGGGACGATTGTGGAGGGAAGAAAGATCGAGGTGAGGCAGAATTTCCTACAATTTGAAGGTTTCCCCTTTAATATTCTGCATAATTATCCTTTATCATCGCCTTTGTCCTGTTCTGTGTCTCCCCAGGTTAACAATGCCACTGCAAGAGTAGTGACCAAGAAGCCTCAGACGCCTCTTGTGAATGGGGAAATTTCAAGTAAGACAGTTCACTGGGTTCTGGGAGTGTCATGGTTTTTTGGGCTTTAGTTTACTTGTTTCCTGTTTTATTGTGAAGTTCTTGTCCTTCTTCTTGTTTCTGCCGCTTTACCTACAGTGTTTTTCCCTCCTTTCTTTGGATTTCATGGACTTTGCTTGCACTTTTGGATTTATTTGCATTTGGGCTACTGTACTCAGTCAAAAAACAAAAGCTTAAATAGAGTAGTCCCACTACCCTCCACTGTAGCCTGTCCGTGGTGTGTGTGGTGGGTGGCGAACAAATCTAAAAGTGCAAGCAAAGTCCAAAAACCACAAGGAAACAGGAAGGGACACTTGACACAAAGGTACAGAGACAAACTGGAAACTAATGGGGGGGAAACACAAGACTAAATACACAGGGAAGCTAACTAGGGGCAGGACTCAAAAAAGGAGGGAAAAACACAGGAAGTAAAGCAGCAGAAACAAGAGGAAAGACAAGAGCTTTAATAAAAATCAGGAAACAAGTAAACTAAACCCCCAAACCATCACAGAGAGATCTCTGTTTATATCGGATAGAAAACTAAATTACTGTAATTTTTCTTGGTGTAGCATCTGGATGGAAGATCAACCCCGTCATGGGGGCGATGTACGCACCTGAACTCTACACAGGTAAGTTCTTCTCTGCAGCACTGATCTGTTATTGTTATGAGATTGTCAGAATTGTATTTACCATTTGCTTTTCCCCCCTTTTTCTCAGTTGCCAGTTTCCCGTACCCCGTTGCGACCCCCACCTTGGCCTACAGGGGCTCTGCGCTGCGTGGCCGAGGCCGAGCTGTCTACAACACAATTCGCTCTGCTGCAGCTACGCCTGCTGCTGTGCCCGCCTACCCTGGGTAAGACGGTGTCCAAGTACCACTGTCTGGTATACAATCACTTTATCACTGCTAAACTATTTAATAATTGTTGAAATATGCTGTGATGTGTTGTTTATCGTTTTGTTCAGTTATGTCAGGTTTTCATTAATGAATATTTTTTTTAAAAACTTTCAATATTGTTTTTACTCGCTTTCATCAGGGTGGTGTATCAGGATGGACTGTATGGAGCAGAGGTCTATGTAAGTTGCTGCACACTTATCACAGATTTCCTTATGAAGTCATTTGAAATTTCTGTAGCTTCACTCGTGTTATTTTATTTTGTCCATGCAGGGTGGCTATCCTGCAGCTTACAGAGTGGCTCAATCAGCATCTGCGGCTGCCACGGCAACCTACAGTGACGGGTAGGCAGATAAACACCACACACCCCCCTCAACCGTCTCTCTTACATCACATCACATCACAAATCAGCTTTTATTTCTGGTGTGAAATGATGGGACATCTTTCCTGTATATTGAGATTTTTTTCTCAAGAGCTAGACTGATAAATCGTCTGATATTAGTGTACTAACCATGTGTATGTCAGCTGATAATTACAAGAAATGTCAGAACTGAAATGCCAAAATATGCTTGTGATAATTTAGAGTCGCCATTACACACCAGAGAGCCTTACCAGTTTATTTCTCAACTGCGCCAGATTTTTTGAGCTCTCAAATATCAGTATTTGCCTTAAAAATACGATTTCGGATCTGAATGTTCTTCCACATTTTTACTGAACACCACATCACTTTTTTTCATACTTCACTTGCAAACAGAGACATCTCAGAAGTGATTTGGAGCATTTCAAACTAATCATATTCCATATTTTCCATATTTTAAGATGGAAGAGAAACTTAAGTTAATTGGTACACAGCAGACACCGATTTTAATGTACCTTTCAATCTACAATTACACACAGACTACACGTTGCGATTTTAATTACAGCCTTTTCTTTTTGACTAAATGTCTCACTTTGAGCATTTTAGGCAACATTATAAAGACACTTAAAGGGACATTTCACCCCCAAATCAAAAATAAATATTTTTTCTCTGGCTTGGACTCTAATGGAACCAGATGGTACTCAGCTTGTGGTGCTCAAAGCGCCAAAAACCACATTTGAAAAACTGAACTTTCTAACTTCTGCAAATTGTATCACTGCACATAAGGAAGTGTGAATCTGCTCATGGATGAAAGGTTACACCTCAGCCGTGGAGGACAGCATTAAACATCCGTCTTGTCCATGAGAAGATGCACGCTTCCTTCTGCACCTTTGGCAGGTGTCATTTATTAGAAAGAAAATTGTTCCTATATGCACCTGCTTACAACAAGGTCTGAGGATGAGCTTCAGTAACCAGGTCGTGATTTTTGTGGAAAAAGACACTGATGGTGCAACTCACACCAAAACAATCTAGATGGATAAATAGCACTATGAGTAAAGGGAGAAATATGTTCTTTGATTTTGTGGTGAACTGTCCCCTTAAGCAAAGGGAAAATGCTTTGGCAACATTTTGAAGGGCGTTGAGCAGCTAAATAAGGGAGGTTAATGGTGAGGCCGGGGCTCATTCTAAAATCCTGACTACAACAGATGACATTCACATCTGCTTCTGATGTTTCTGATCAGATACGGACGAGTTTATGCCACAGCTGCAGACCCCTACCACCACTCAGTTGGACCAACAACAACATATGGAGTTGGTACGATGGTGAGTCACAACACATACTGCCTCTGTAGAAAACTATCATGTTTCATGTTAACAACAGTCTCTGCTCACACCTGGTGTGCTGCTTCTGTCAACAGGCCAGTTTGTACAGAGGAGGATATAACCGCTTCACCCCGTACTGAGCCGCCTGCTGCCCGGCTAGAAGGGAGTGATGGGTAAAAAAAAAACATCCAACGTCTCTGTTGAACTGTGGGATTGGCCAATCCATGGACGCTGAGGGACAGATTGTGAGATCCTTCAAGTTGGGAAATGTGGACATTTACCTCCTGTCTCCATCACAAGCTCTCCTCGTGAGACTAAACAGACTGAAGCTGTAAATACTGTAGGCACCATTTACTGGAAGAGGATGTTATGTAATATATAGAGACAGTTGCTTAATTTTCTTCTGAATTTGGTAGACTGACTCACACTGCAGAGGATAAAAAAAAATACTGTGAGAATAACTTTTTTTTTGTGAGTGATATCTGGGATTTTTCACGGGTCAAATTGTACAAAAAAGAACATTTTGTGCAATGTTAAATGACTTATTTTTGCTGACTAAATCTCTGTTTGAGTGTGTGTTTGTGTGTGTGAGTGTGTGTGTGTGTGTGTGTGTGTGTGTGTGTGTGTGTGTGTGTGTGTGTGTGTGTGAGCATATGAGTGAGGTTATTGTTCAGTTACCCAGTCGATTGAGAAACAGCTGTGACACTGGAATCATTATTACAAACGCAGAACTAATGTTTGTCTGGATGTAGTTGGAATTTCTTTTGTGTTTTTTTTTTTTTTTTTGCCTTTCTAACAATCTACCTCTCATATGTTTAGCTTTTAATGCAGCTGTCATTATTAATCCTCTGTATCTGTGAGCTTCTCTTCACTTCTCTGTCCATAAATCCATTACTAACAGTTTCTGCGGCTCTGTACCTCACCACCTGATGAGCCTGTTATTTCTCCAGGGAAATTTTCTTTTTCTGAGCTACTTTAAACCCTGTTTTACATTCACACAGTTACACACAGTCATGATCAGTCTTTTGCTGCTGGCTTTACTACACAAACTGAGGATTAAAGCCCTTGTTTCTCTCATTTTATCTAATTTCACTGCCTGCTGTTCAAGTATTCTGTTCTATTTAAACTCCTGCCTATAATAGCCTTTATTTCTCTCTTTACTGTCATCTTTTCCTGTATTTTCTCTCCTTCACTCAGAACTGCTGCCTTCTTCTTGACTTGTATTTATAATTTCCTCTTGGTTTAGTCTTTGTTTCTGTTGCACTTTTCTGCTGTGTTTGATGTTTACCTCTAAATAAATCTTGTTTTTCTCTCTTCTTCTCCTCTGTCCTTTATTGACTCTTAACATTTTCCAATCTTTTTCCATTTCTTATTCACTAGTTTTTCAGGCTTGAAGCAGAATTTTCTATCAGGCCATATAGGGGAACTGAAGCATCTTTCCTTCTATTTCTTGCTTGTATTCACTGTTTCCTACTCATATATCTTTTCTAATTCCGGGTAATATTTCTTTCTTTCAAGCTTACTTCCTTTTCTCCCTCGTCTACTTTTCTTTTCTTCTTCCTTCTGTCCTTCTCTGTCAGTATAGAAAACACATATACATATGCTACTGTTCATGTGCATGAAATTTAGCCTTAATCTGTCAATTTTCAGTCTTTTCTTCTACATTTACTGGTTTCTATCTTTTCTTTAGCAGTAGTGGGTGTAGTTTTACCTGATTAAGACTTATCACAGATTTTTTTTCTTCTTTCTGTTTTTTAACTTTCATCTTTTCCTCTTTAAATGACTGCAAACTTTGCTTATCATGTTCTCTTTTTGCATAATTCTTCCTCTCATTTTCTGTCTTCTGCTCCTGCGTAGGTCTAGTTTTATTTTCCTTGTCATTAAATTCATGTTTGCTCTTCCACGTGTTAGTGCTTAGTTTTCTCTCTGTCTTCTTAATCTTATTTCTATAATTCTCTTTCATCAGTAGTTGTTCTTTTGCTCTTTAGTCTATTTATGTTTTCAGGAAAAAGTGTATTTTAACTAAATCTCAAACTGCGCTTGAGATGAACCATACAGCTTTTTATTCATCTCTAATTATAAAAACTGTTGACAAACACAAGATGAGCTGGTCTCAAAAGGTAAGCAACATCAAGTAAAAAAAAAAAAAAATTTGAGGCTTTCATTAGTGGTTTATGCAGAAAACTTAGTTTGATCTTTTTTACTTTCAATGCACTTTCTATAGAAAACTTCATACCTACAAACTTACTCCTGTTTCCAATTTCTGTCCTTTACTGTACTATGTTCTGACTGATTGCATGAAGTTTTATTAATTTCTTCTATAGTTACCTTTGATTACTGCTGTAATTTCTCTCCTTTTCCCTGTAATTCCAACTTTTAAAAATGTTTTTCTGCCTGTAATGAAACTGTCTTCTCTTTTCCAACTACTTCAATTTGCTCTGATCACACCTTATATCTCAAATGTGTTGGCCAAGAAAGTCTGCCAAGTGACCAGACCCTTTTCTGTTTTATCTATGATCTTTGTCTCTCTCTTTTGGCACAGTGTCACAGGTACCTCTCACTCAGTAATTATGAAATTTCACAATAAAGTGTTAATGCAAAACTTCACTGGTCTGAGGCCAATTATCTTTAACTGCTCAACTTGTTTGTCTTTATCCATTTATCTCTAAATTCATCAATCAATTCTGCCAGTATGTATTAAATGATTTAAAAACAACACTGGAAGCTCTTTATACTTGAATTTTATTAGATTTTTTTCAAAATATATATACAATATTTACAAAATGGCAGTTTATCATGTCAGATCTGTAGGGGTACGGGGATAGGGAGGAGGCATTGCGGATAAACCTTCAGCTTCAGTTGTTAGTGAGCTGCAACATAAACTATTAAAGCATTGCAGACGCAATACAATACTTACTAGCGAGAGTGACTAATTGCACACGGCAAACGGTCACAAAAACATACTCAACATAAAGGGGAAAAAGATAAGAAAGAGAAGAGAAGAAATACTGGTTAGAGATTTATAGATGGAGAGAAAAGGGGGAGAAGAGGGCATGCAGGGAGAGGAACTAAGCGAAGTGAGAAGAGACAAATTCAAATGAAGACGAGTTAAAAGGAAATGAACACAGCTGAGGTGGAGGGACATGGGAGTTGTTCCAGTGTCAAATATCAAGGAAGGAGTTACAAGGACTGATGGAGGTATACAGTAACATGGGAGCAAAAAATACTGAAAACATGACTCAGGCATCGGAGAGAAAAAACAAAGCATCCAAAATGAAAATGTGTATTGTTAGTTATCTGGGGTGAAATTTTCTAATAAAAAAGAAAAAAACAAAAACAAAAGCAAACATCCTGGGCTGTTTCAAGACCTGAGATGTACACATTAACCATGTGTTAAAAAAAAAATCAAAAAAAAAATCTTACATTTAATCAAACAACCATCAGTCGAGCTCATTAACATGTGAAGAAACCAAAGTTAATTTCATAACATGGGAGCATGAACCAGCACTTGTAAAATAAGAAACTTTGCCTAAAGATGACTGCATACTAAGGAAAATAAATTTTAAAAAGATACTAAATGTAGGTGGACTTGGAAGATAACATTTTCTGTATGTCCAGACACATTTGATGACGAGCCTGATGAGGACTTTAACTCAAAACTAGCCTCTACTGTAACTGTCTCAAGCAGGTCTCTCAATGCAGCAAACACAAGCCAAATGATTTAACTAAATAAACAGAGTCAAAGAAAAACTAAATAATGTCAAACTTTACCAAGAAACAACTGTAGGCGCATCATTTAAAAAAATGTAAATGCATCTGGACAAACAGAAAACCACAGTACAATCAAACATTGTTGATAAAACTAGACAGGCATCGTGTTGCACATAAAGACTCTTTAAATATTTGGGTTAGCAGCAAATCACATTAGCAGCAGCATCAACATTTTCCACATTTCATCATGTGAGGCTCCCATGTATTTTATCAGCTGTATGGCTTCAACTTCAGTGGGTCAAACCAAGAAGAGACTTGGATTGCTCACAATTCACTCTCTCCGGCTGGCGTCTGGAGGTGGTTCGCCCACTTATCATCACTCCTCCGTGTGCTCCTGCAATGCAGCAGTGCTACGAGCTGAAGAATGAGAAGTCTGGTGGTGTGTGAGAGGAAGATTTGGGGAGTGAGGGGGGAGGGAGTAGCAAAGAGGACAGGAGGGTCAGGTAGATGAAGGGGGAAGAAAGAAAACATGTTGAGATCATTGGCATTACAAAACTTTTGCTGAAATAATAAACAGTTTGGAAAATAAATCCCGGTTTACAAGTGTTTTGTCAGCCTGATTGATCATTGTCCTTGAGCGGAAAGCATTAGCAATACTGCCACAAAAAAGCAAGTGACACAAATGTGGCAACATGTTTTTGCCTGAAGGGACAATTTTAACGACCAATTTGTCTTATCACTGAAAACTGAGCCAAAATTTGGTTCATGAGCCTGCGCTACTGTTTTTAGACTGGACTGGGACAAACTAGCAGTGGAAACTGGCAATTATTAACTCCACTGTGATGATTACACAACACACTCCAGACCTGTCTGCATTTAACTTTACATATTAACATAAATAGGATAAGATACCAGACCAAAAAAAAAAAAAAAAAAAAAAAAAAAAAAAAAAAAAAAAAAAAAATCACACTTACCCGTGTGTGAAAAATAAAACCCTACACTATGCACAAATTGAAAATAAATCACAAAATATCATACAATATTTACAAAAATATACTGTGAAGACAAGTTAACACATTGATTGTACAGCAAGCCCGCACCGACTCACGTTCTGATCAGCTACACCACAGTCTTAAATACCTCAGGCTCAATTTTTCTACAGTGGTAATCAATACTGTTCAATTAAAAAAAAAAATGTTAACCTGCATCCATTCTATATGGGGAAACTATAGCATTTGGTGTAAAGTTGGTGTTAACGATTCTGTTGGTAACGGGGATATTTCCTGATATTCGCTGTCTAATCCTGACTAATTTTAGTAATAACATATTTCACCCCAGTTATCACCCAAGACAGTGTGCACCACCACTAACATTAGTCTAAGTCATGATAAGCACAAACCTCCTGAAAACAAATGGATCAAAATTACATCAGAGACCTCCACTACCACTCCGCTGCCTCTTAGAGAAACCCTGCTCAACAGAGATGAGGCTAGAATCCATGCTTTTATTTTGGAAAATTGTATTTTATCCACTGGGAGAATGGACATAAAAGCACTAATCTTGACTCAACTTACGTTGTCTTCTTTATTAATTAACTATGTTTAAAAATTATGTTTTGATTTAAATACTTTGCCATATGACATTTAAACAGCAGTGTCTATCTGTGCAGTAAATTTGGAGGATCTTACTAACTACATTTTCAAATTTGTATTGATACTTAATTCATCTGTTCAATATCATCTTGTAAGTTTTCATAAAAATGCATGAAACATTTAACACAGAAGAAATGTGAGGCACCACCTCTGTCGGACGTCATCCACCTCCTTCCAGATAAGTCCCTTTCCCTTACCAGCAGCCTTTCAAACACCAGTGCCAGATGTAGCATACAAACCACTCGTTATTCCCTCTGGAAGAAGCAGCAGGTTTCCCACTGATGCTCCACCTTGCAGAATTCACCCTCAGCCGTATTTGAAGATGGCAGCTCAGCTGCCCCTGTTTCTTTATAATAACAGCTGGTCAGGAGACGGGGGTGCACTTGGCTGTGTAGATCAGGGTGAGCTGGATTCCAGGTGCTGGCAGAATTTCTACCTGAGGACGATGGAGGCAGATTCCCTCTCTGCCTCTGGCTGCTTTGATTCAGAAGATGAAGCTCAGCTTCAAGGGTGTGGAGGAGTGAGAATATCACCTTGAAGAAGAACACTTGCCTGTATCCTTATCATACACAAAGTCAATGCTCATCAGATTGAGATTTCTTCCTCAGTGCTGACCAACCATATCATGACTGTGACCAGCAAGTGAATACTACTTAATTAGATCAGGAACAAGACTTCAGTCCATTGCTTTCAGGGATCCTATGACTGGGGACAAGGGAACAGGATGAACAGCCAGCTGTAGATACCTTGAGGAAACTGGGCGCAGGGCAGGACATACAAACCACCACCTCTTCTTTCAGACAAAATGCTGGCATCTTCTCACCTCATCGTTTCACAGTCTCTGAGAGGAAAGCATAAAGTTGACCCGAATCTGTAGGTTTGACTTCCAACAGGACACAGCTGGATGAATGACTTGAAGAACAGCTGTTTGTATTTCCCTTTTGGTTGACAAGACTTGAACCTTGAGGTCTTGAAGCTGTTGACTTGAGGAAGGAAAAAACATGACAGAACACTGTTAGCTTTGACATCTGACGGTGGTAAAGGAACAGGAACCATGAGGGTGACTGCCTCCCTGATCTGCTCCTGTGACTTCTTGGCCTCTAAGTGCTGAGATTATGTGATAATCCCAAATATGAACTGCTACCTCACTTTTCTGGTGTTATAAATGTAGTGAGATATCTTGGGCATGAGGCTAACCTACGAAATTTGGGTGACAGTGTGTGCAGACTCCTCATGTTCTTATCTGAGTGTCAGAAAAATACATCTGCCTTCTGAAATCTGAGTATTCTAGTCTGTATCTTTCTATATGGGTTTTCAATAGTTGTAAGTCTTCCAACTACTCTGCCTGGACTGACTGAGGTGTCTGAAGTGCAGTGCATTGTATATTTAAGGATCCATGATGGTCCCCTAATGTCTCCCTTCATGATGCTACCCTGCCCACCCCCTCAGGAGGCAGCCAATAAGGCTGTGCTGGTTTTGCAGTCTATCTTTTGGGGGTCAGAGGGTGTAAATGTGACACCTAGCCCACTAAGAAAGGCCATACAGGAGTCTAAACATGAGAAACCCAGATTGGACTGCACATACTGCACCGGCAAGTCAGGCCTGAACCTGCGGACAGAGGAAACACAGATATGGACATCAGCACAGAAGTTATAGGGACCTAATATTAGCAAATAGATCTTTGTGGAACATGACTTACGTTTTGACCATGGCCCGAAGTGCGACCTTTCTTTCCCTCTCTACAAACTTGTCAATGAGGTATGAAGCCATGCGAGGGGCTTCAGTGTACAGCTTAAAGAAACGGCGGTAGTTTCCTAACGCCCAGGCAGCACGGAGAGCAAGAGCATGAGCAACACATTCATCTGCCCGCAGCACCGGGGTCAAGTACACCAACTCAGTGGTCAGATCTGGAGGGGAAGATAAACGGTCGACGTTAAAATAGGGAAGGAAAGGGTGAGAATGTGTATGCGGTGCATAATAGTGATGCAAAAGAAAATGTGAGCATACCTCCAGAGTTTTTAGTGAAGATGTAGTACAGCAGTCTATATGCTGTAAACTCTCCAATGTTATCCGAGGGATTGTCCTTATACAGAGCCTTCAGCTGGGTCTGGCACTGGTTGAACTCCTCATGGTCTCCCTGAAGACAATTTCAGCTAGTATTAAAAAAACGTACTGTTATCAATTTTGGCCGATGCAAACTTGTAATGCCAAAAAGACTCACCTTTTCCAGAGCAATACGTGCATGACACTCGTACACTTCCACTGTGAACTCAGTACGAACTCCCTGGACCTGGATAACCACGGGGAAAAATAAACACATTTAAAAAGAAAAAAAACAGAAACCCAGACATTAACATTGTAAATGGACAAAGACAGAAGGACAAATGAAAAACATATGAAAATAACTAACCGTCAGATCCTGACGTATGGACTTCATCTGTTCGCAGGCATAGAGGTAGTCCTGGTTGGTTTTCCAGTGGGCTTTCACAGCCTGCAAAGATTTTCTCAGGACCTGGGAAGAACAAGTTCAGAAATAGAATTCAGTCTGGATCTTATGTGATGTAGAAGGAGAGATAAATATACTCAAAGGTTTTATCACATGTCATCCCCCTTCTTCCAGTTTATTTATGCAATTTATATAGTATAAAGCATACCTGTCAACCCTCCCCTTTTTCCTGAGAATCTCCCGTATTTTATCCTTTCCTCCTGCTGTATTTCTACCCTTTCTAAAACATTTTTATTAAAAAGGAGGCATAGCCTGCTCGACTTATTTGATGTGTTTTCTAAATCCCTCTCTGGTAAAGCAGGTAGCAGTATGCAGAACATTAGTTATGATATCTAGTGACGAAAAGTCATTCAATCAAGCGCAAGAATGGATGAATGTGGGAGGGATGGAGTACATGGCAAAAAGGCTTGAAGTCTGGGCATATATCTCACCCAATGAGAGGAGGCTTACTCATGCTTAAATAAGAGCAATGTATGTCAAAGTAATGCTTTTTGAAAATATGCCTCACAGATTTTAGGGTATCACACAGTTAAAAGCAATAAGTCAGGATACCAAATTTGTCAAGCCTGTATGTGTCCAAGTCAGTTACTTAATGTAGGAATGAGTTAACCTGATCCTTGTTGGACTGATATTTTAAAGCAAGTGATTGTCTAGTGGTGATTTTAAGATTTGCTGTGTCTCCCCTGCCACCACCCCCTACAGGGATGGTGGAATGGTGGGACAGCCTGAGGTGGAGTGCCAGAAAATTTCTCTCATATTTGAATCCCCATGTTGACAGGTGTGGTATAAAGTATTGTGAGAAATCGATAATTGATAAGAAAACTTATCAACACAGTTACACAGGATTTCTCAGACCATCATCTCAGGACTGCCAAACTACAGTAAGAGAACATAGAAAGGCTGACAAAAGAGTACAACTTACATGCACAGGGCGCACAGTGGAGGGGTCTGGGGCACAGGTGAGCCTCAGGTAGGACTTTGTGATGTCTTGGCATGTTCCCACGATGGGGCAGTCCTCCCAGCTGAGGCCCTCCTGTGTTCCATCGGGTAAGTCCAGGGCATTGATGGAAAGAACTAAGGGCTCTGTGCGGAGCTGCTTGTGAAATCGAGCTGCTCTACTCTGCTTCTTGGCCTCTCTGTTGGGGTCGTGGAAATCAAGACCAGCATTTCCGCCTTTCCTCTTCTTCCCAACAGCTGAATTGGAATCTTCCATGTTTCTGGAAGAAGAATTTAAATGTTATTCAACAAGCTATCCTCATGACATAATGTAATAAAAGAAACAAGCAGTTTTTCTACATTTTTGGCTTCTTCAAGAAAAGGACCACTGAGGAAAGTAAAGGCCTGTTTAGACAGTTCAATGCAATTTTTGTAATAACATATTATTTAATTTACCGCCTTCCTCTGTTGGCTTTTCCTCCTCTTCCACGTCCTCTCTCTCCACCTCCACGTCCTCTATCCCTGTCATTACCACGGCCTCTCTGGTTTCGTCGTGACAGCTGAGGTCGGAGGTCACTGGAGATGCTGCTGTCTGACTGGGAGCCAGAGTCACTGGGAGCAAAGAAACACAAGACATTTAAAAAGAACACATCTAGAAGGACGTCCACGGTAACCAAAGAAAAGGAGGAGAAACTGGGTCTCACCTGCGTCTATGCCTTTGGTTACTGCGGTCTCTGTGTCGGCCGTGGGAGGGGGATGGGGAGCGGGAGGAGGAACGGGAGGAACTAGAAGATGGACTCCTTGTAGAAAATATATTCCTGTAGTGGCCCAGTCTGTGTCCACCACCCCTGCCTCTGGATGCTGCAGCCGCTGTGCTTCCACCACGGCTAACTGAGCCGTCTGAGTTCCTCTGGGGTGGAACAGCTTCCCAACGAGACTGCTTGACCTTTAGCCTACAAAAAAAAACCAAAGACCCAAATATTAATGAGCGCTCAATCTGCAGGCAACACAAACAATAAATCACAGGAGTCCACAACTATTCAGAGCAAAGAAATATATAATTGAGTTTGTTGCAGTAAAACCTAGTGAAAAATAAAGAACTGACCTCTGTACTCAACTGAAACCACGCCAAAATATAGAGCATTTATGTTTGTTTAATCTGCAGAGCTCATGGAGAACGCTGAAAAATTTCAAAGTTTATATAACAATTAATATAACCCCATGCAAACACTATTCCATTACTAAACTCACTCTGGCAATGGCTCACGGGTCCAGTCAATGGTGTAAGCAGAGCCATCTTTTAACCGGTCCTGCAGAACTTCCTTCAGCACCTTCTCTGTACGATCTTTGTCCTCCTCTGTCTCGCAGGCTGTAAAACAGCGCTGCACGTACTCCTTCATGGCTTGAGGCCAGTCCTGGGGTCTGGAGAGAAAGCATTTTAAGTCAACATGTTGTTCACAGATTAAAAAAAGACATGAGAATTAGTGGAGACAGCAGTTCTCACCGTGTCTGAGCACCACCGGGTGCAGCACTGGCACTAGCTGGGGAGGAAGGAGATGGATTCAATCCTGAGGGCTGATCGCCTGTAGGGAAAGCCTGATTGGAAATTGGAGAACACTGAACCTGATAGGGCCTCTTGGGAATATTGAACTTCACAGAAGCTGTCCCAGGTGCCTCTGTGAGGAAAAAAATATAAAAGGGAATATAATTAAGAAAAGCAAAAACAACAGAGAAACATTTTATATGACTAAAACTGTTATCTGTTCAGAGTCCCTCAAACCTCAAGATTTCCGCCTAATGTCATCGTGGTTTTTCCTTCATTCTGTTCGGCCTTCTAAAACGTTTAATAATTACTACTGGGTTTCTTGTAGAGCTGCACAATTAATTGAAATACTATAGAAATTACAATATGTCCAAGTACAATATCCAAATCGCAGGAACTGCAATTTGTTTGGAAGAAAAATGTTCCCAAGATGTAAGCCGTTTGTTTGGTACAGACCCTGAGATATGTCACATGATCATAATTGTAATAGTTCTTTACAGTATAAATGAAAATAGTGATGCAAAAGTGATCATTCCTACTAATCATGAACCATATAACAATTGCAATATCTGTCAAAATAATTGCAATAAGCTTTGCTTTATTGCAAACAATATGTTACTTCTTCTATATAATGTGCTTTCTTCTTTAGATTGCAGACTGTACAATCCAGAACTAGAATATCAACAGTCTGTATTCAGAGCCACATTTCTCCCGGCATCATTTTTTGAACCTCAAAGCTCCCTCTCATACCGAGCTCCTCATTATGAGTTGTAATGTTCCTGATTGGCCAATAATCTGGCAAAGAGCTCTCTGATTGGTATTATTTAGATACATGGAGTGTGCGTCATTACAACTGTTGCTAAGTGAAATGTCTGCCTGCCTGCACTTCCCCTACAGTGTTCCTAGTACAGAGATGCTCTCTGCCTCTCTTGACACAACAATCCTACTTGCACATAAAGCATGTAACATACTGCACTCAAATTAAAATGCAAACAGTAAAGGGGCTAACATAACAGTAAGCCGCATTTAAGAAAAACGGCGATAACTGTCTAGTAATTCTGTTGAGAAAATATTAAAATATTATACATGTCAGCTACCTAACAATAGAGTAAATCTTACGTTTCATGCGGTGCCACAGTTGCTGTCCTTGTTTTTGGTTTTTGTTTTTGTTGGCGTCCCCTCTGCCAAGACCTGGCACATACTGGCCTGGCTGCTGTTGCTGCTGGGAGGTATTCTGAGAGGACTGATAGCTGTTCTGGGCTTGGAAGCCCTGTCCATAGTTAGGTCTTCCCTGGGAATGATTGTACACTTGCATTTGGTTGGGATCGCCAGGTGGGTATGGCATGGAGTTATTGGCACTGTAAGCATTTTGTGATGGAGGAGGGGGGTACTGGGAGTTGGGTGGGGGAGGAATGGGTGGGGGTGGAGGGGGAGGGGGTTTCTCAGAGGTGGTTGGGCTCTGGGGTGGCTGGGGAGTAGCAGGGGGAGGGGGTTGTGGTTGGGACGGGTAATTGGGGGACTGGTCTTCCATTCCAGGCACTGGGGGAGGCTATAAAAAGAAAGCAAGAAGAAAAAATAAGCTATTTTTGCAATACAACAAAATCAGATTTTTCAGGAAAAAATAGATCAGAAGCTACAGAAATGCCCAGCATGAATTACACAAACATAAAGTTCAGCAAATGCTTTGTTGTACAACTACAATACTGGAGAGATTTGATTGGGTCACTGGCCATGTACAGTAACTCAGGCATTACTTTGTCAGGTTCTCATAGCTCTAGCTTTCAAAAACCAAAAGGGTCAGTGACAAAAATCCCATCAGTTCAATCTGATTATTCCAATGCAATTAAGGGGTCAATGAGTAACTACACACTACAAATCCTTGTTATGTACCTGTCCATTAGAGGTTGGAGTTCCAGGGTAAGGCCCTGGGGGTACGCCATACTGATTTGGTGGATATGCAGCTCCATACTGGAAATTCAGAGAAACCCATGTTGTCATTGTACCACTCTCTTCCAATCTCTCAGAATCAGATATTATTTGGAGATACAGGAGTACAAGCCTTGCAGGTAACAGTGTTGCAAAAGCCTTGCATGTATATTAGATGTTACTATGTTAAAATGTTGACAAAAAACCAAAATTATTATCTGTACTTACTGGACCCATGGGGTAGTAGTAGTTATAGGGGTACGTGTATCCAGGATAATGCTGCTGAGTTTGCTGGTACCACGGATAGTACTGCTGTTGCTGCTGTTGCATGGCAGCAGAGTCGGTCACTGCTGGCTGAAACTGACCAGCCTGAAATGACACACATGGACACAAAGCCTTAGTATTTTGATCCAGAACAGAGGAATCATCTAGTAGTGACACTGCAATTATACCACTAACCAGCGTTTTGGCTATGCAATTCCACATACCCTTCAGAAAACAACAATAACCTGTGTAGAGCCTATGTGCAGCAATAAATCAGCCTTTCATTGGAAATTATACTGCACTCTCCATGTGCATTCATGTGTACATGATCAACTGTGGTTGATCAGATTTTTTATTTATGTTCTGTGTTCACATTTTTATTTTGTCAGATCAGAACACCTCAAGTGGACTTCAAAACCAGATCTAAAAAAATGTTAGGCACACACAAATAGATAAAAGCACACCTCTGCTGTGGTCCGGTTGGCTTGTGTAGTCTTAGCAGAGCTCTGACTCTTGTTAATGGAAGCTAGTGCTTGTCTTGCTTTCTCCCATTCTGGATTTTCATGAACCTGGCCATCTCCAGCAGCACCATAGGACCTGCCATCACAACAAGAACATGAGTCAACTGTGTTTTTCATCATTAGCATGCTTTACCTTGATCAATAAGACACATATAAGCTTAAAAAGTCTTAAGGTTGAATCACAAACATTTGATAATCTAAGGCTAAGATAATGCTTGCTTTAACGTCAACCAACGAATTAAACGTTCACTGCTACCTACTTGGCAGTAGAATTATTACCTTGGTCACATCCAACCTCTAATATAATCATCTTGTTTAAAGCAACAGTTGCCTGTGGATGTGAAGCCTACTCAAATATTTCAGTTAATCTAAAAATGTGGCATTAAGTTAATGTGTGCTGATATGTACTTATCAAAATCAGAAATACTTTATTGATCCCCACCAAAAAATTGTTTGTATTCAAGTTGCTCCCACTCAAGAATAAAAGTATATATAAAAGACAGAAAATATAACAATGGAAATAAAAATTGCAAGTATGTAGAAATTATATATGTGTGTGCATTATACTACTATACACAACAATACAGAAATATAAATAAGACGCGTAAAAATATAAACAGAAATATTTACTATATACAACCGCTGTACATATATTAAAACAACAATAATTATGAAGACAGAAGACAAATGTGTTAGGATGCAAGTATTATAAATAAGAGTATGGCTTGAGTTTAACGTACAGTGTAAGTAAATGCAGTGATGATGCCAGTGAAACCAGTGTATATTCACTATTGTATTATGATTAAGACAGAAAATATTAAACAGTAGAATTACTGCAAATGTTACAATACTGTTGGGTCAGTACTGCACTATGAAAATATAAATGAAATACGAGCTTCTGATGAGTTGAACATAAAAAACAACCAATAATTAAATAGCTTTTGACGGTGGTGAAATAAGCTCAGGTCAATCTACCAACCATGGTACAGTTAGCTGCACCAACCCTTATTGTTGACAACGACATATGCCTTGAATATAACATTAGTTGAAAGAATACCAACATTACGCAACTGACCTATCTCACGTTAATGTTACCTTACAGATAACCAAACCGATGGCCTGTAAGTAGCTAACGGCTATCGGTTAGGTGTGCTAACAATTATCAACACTCTCAGCTGAGCTAGCACAATTACCATTACCTCGAGATAATAGTGAACGTTAGCCATCGATGCCACATAATATATTACCATTATAGTCTTACGTTTATAATATACATTTCATCCACTGTGTGTTGTTTGTCTACAGCAGCTATAAAATGCGACCTACCAGTTAGTTGTAGGGGTTGCTTGTGTCGCGTTGGCCGCCATTTCGCCACCGTCTACAGTTAGCGTCAGAAAGCTAACGCTAGGACAGTTTTTCGCTAGCTAGGCTAGCTGGCTAGCGAGAAACTAGGCTAACGTTGTTAGCCTTAGATCTCCTGCTACAGCAAAAGGTAAACAAGATTAAGACAGACACGATGACCAACTGTCTAACTACAAGAAAGCAAATAAAGCTACTTATCTAAACAAGCCAAACTTTAATATAAGTCGATGAAAAGGGCATTTAAAAAAAATAAAGTAAACATTAGCATATTGGTTTCCTTCTTCGTTGACGACCAACTTCGTTTGACCAGACTGTGGAGATACAAAATGGCAGATAAGTAAAATTGGCCAAGTCAAGTGACGTTATGGGTCGTCATGTATTTTTTTTGCCCAGAGTGCGTCCTCTCAGGCAACGCTGGCGCCTGTTTGCTAGAGTCGTGTCCAGAAGGGAACCCCAGACCTGCGAACGATCTCGCGAGAGTGATCATTTTAACGCCGAACATGATATTTCCTAGGTGTTTAGGAGTTTTCTGGCCCTAAATCTACCCACATCGTATCAACAGCACCGTCACAATATAAGCCAAATAAGTTTGTTCAACGTGCACGGTTAACAGACAACATATAGAAATCTCGCGAGAGTTTCACACATCAAGGGTTCCTCTCTCAACACGGCCTTTTCTCACGCCCTCTGTACCGACTCTTACAGGATCCACCAATCAAATACCTGGCTTTGGGTTTAGGTCAGAGCGGTATTCACCTACTGGCCCGTCAATCATAAAGACTGGGAGGGGATTCTAATGCCTGACAGGCTAAACAGAGGACACATTTCTGTATGAGTTTACATTGCTGAAGTTAGTAGTGAAAAGGAAAAGAAAACTTTACTTAACTATAATCACCAATGCTATATAGTGTATAATCCCCAATTAATGGGTATGAATCTCAAAATAAACTGTTGTTGTTAGTCCATGTGTTGCCAACATGACACTATTTGAGGAAAACGTTCTTTACCATGACCATATTTGGGAGGCTGGGCTGTCTATTATTTCACCCAAAAATCAAAAATTCAATGTATGTTTTTACTTGTGTTTTCTTTTTTCAAAAATCCATAGATTTAAGGCATGCTCACTCATTGGCATA
Organism: Lutjanus campechanus; assembly: GCA_027495735.1. Classification (NCBI taxonomy): domain Eukaryota; kingdom Metazoa; phylum Chordata; class Actinopteri; order Lutjaniformes; family Lutjanidae; genus Lutjanus; species Lutjanus campechanus. The sequence continues at coordinate 33,348 of JAJHUR010137411.1, read as the reverse complement.
TATACATTTTACTCTGGCCTTCCTGTGAAGCACATGCAGCTGCAGGATGTGTGACCTTGTGTGAGTGTGTGTATTAAGGAGAGGAGAGTCATTTCCTGTCAGACAGTCTCTCCCACACTTCATCCCCCAAATCATACAAGCCTTTTGGAAGTCTCTGTGGAGTGCAAATGATATTTGCAACTGCTGTGAGGTTAATACATGTGTATTTTGCCACACAGCAAAGAATAGCAGGGCTCTCTGGGTCTTTTTAAAAAAATAGAATCCAATTGGTACTAAAAATAAAACAAGAATAGAATATATTTCTGTCATATATAACTTTATTTTTCTTGGAATTGAGAGCTTTGTATTGCCTTTTAATGCTGACATACAATAAAGTAAATGCCATAATGCCCTCCTCTTATATCCAGGCTACATAAAATAATAAGAATGTGTTATATTTTATTATATTTTGAATATTATCCTATCTGATGTCAGGATGTACAGCGTTCAAATCAACATGATACTGTATTTATTGTAATTTCCAGCCCATTTCTCACAGTGAATGATATCAGGTGCCTGCTGAATGAATAATTTGCTCCCATTGTTCCTGTCGGCTACATCATCACACAAATATGTCGAGCATTTGTGACAAGATCTCACAAACAATGACTCACTGCCAGCACCATTGTGTGAATACCTGGGGTTTGGTAATGCTACTGTTTCTTTAACACATGGGAGGAAGTTGGATATGGACTCTTAAAAAGCGTCTCTGCTCTACTCATGTGGTTGACTAAAATTCAGGTTTTCCCCAGTTGTTTTTAAGAGGATTTGTTAGTGATTGTTTGTATGAGTGAATAAATGTGTGGTTAACTGTGTGAGTTAACTGAGTGACACCCTTCAGCAATATTATCTTGTCAGTTAAGTGGTGCAACGCATGAAGGTTAACTTCACTGACTGCATTCCATCATAATTGCAGGCAACTTTAAGTCAAACCCTTCATAGAAATTTCAGTGTGGCAGTGGTGTAGCATTAAGTATACCCATAGCCTGAAAAAAGTCTTTAATATGTGCGTTTAGCCCAGCGAGGCGACCACTGAGAACACTGAGGTCATGGATTCAATGGTTGTTTTTCTAGGAATCTGGGGTTTTTAGTGATCTCAGGGGAATTATATTCAACAGTTTGAATGTACACTTTTTTAAGGCTGAGTCCAAGATTTTAAGCTCATGTAGCAGGTGCTCTAAAACAGCATTTTGGCAATCACTTCCTCTTGCATACTCATTCTTTACATATATTTTTGAATTGAACATAACAGAAATTTAGCAAAATTTGGGATTTAATGTGATATTGTTCTGTTCTGACATCTATTGCATGTCTGTCCATCCTGTGGTTCTTCCTGATGTTTATTCCATTTTTTCCGCATTAAAAGTTTTTTTTAGGGAGTTTTTCCTTATCCAAATTGAGGGTCTAGTCAGATGAGTCAGTAATTTCCATAGAAGTTTGCTGGAATTAACTGTGTTGGGTCCGGGTTAAGATCGGTTTATTCTGAAATGTGTTTAGTTGATATATCTTTAAATATTTTTTCAACAAATCCCATGGAAAGACCAAAGCCAACCATCAATCCTACTTACAAGAATTGTCTATGTAGCCAAAGCCTCTGACCCTGACCATCATCATTGTCCAGAAAACATCAGTCACCATCGTTACACTGGATGACTCGTTCCTTTGTTAACGTGAGCAGGGGCTGTCGTTCATTTTGAGTCACAACCAAAAATGTTGTCCTAAATACTGATGAGTGCACAAAAAGTGTATTATTCTTTGCTGAAAATAGTGTACTACAATGCACTATTTACTATGGCTTGAAGAAAGTTTTTTTTTTTTTAAACAGTTCCTACATGTTTTATTTAACATTTTTCAAAATAAAATTATATATTTTTGACAGATTTATGTCATCAGGTGCAATAAATGATCCGGGGACTGAGTGCCACAGGCATGGTGGAAGTCACAAAGTATAGATCTCTTTCAGCATATTGACATGAAATAGTAGTGTAAACACAGGGGTCACCAAAGATACAAAATAAGGTTCTGTTCCATTTAGCTCAAACAGGGTCAGTGTGATGCTACTGTAACTTCAAGACAGATGAGTTAGAGGTTTTGGTAACGTCTGCAGAGAAATCCAAAGATGTTCCTTTTGAGAAATTTAAAGCAATGAGATAAAATGAAGTGTGGGCAAATGCAAAAGATAAGCAAATGCAGCCTTACATATTCTGGCATCTATTGCGTAAAAACAATAAAAAAGCAGCAAAAACAGTTTAAAAAAAAGCAGCAAAACAGTTAAGATAGGATAGTACTACTTGCTCTATAAGTAACCTGACATAACTTCTGTTGTGATTTGGCATGATATAAATAAAATTGACTTGACTTTACTTTTCCTTCAAATAGAACTTGCAGATATTATAATTGAATGGCTAAGTGAATGGAAAACAAATTATTAAAACATTTTTTAAAAATGTTAGTAGTGGCAGGATTTTGACCCTGATCTGTGACCTCTATTTCAAAATCGTGGCACCAGACATATTTTCCATAATAACATAAAAGTAAGATTGGCATCATGACAGTTACAATTTAACTTTTTAACTTAATTTTTATATACATTTCAGTCGTCGACACTACGTTGTTGCTTAATTAATAAACTATGGCTCACAATGATAACACCACGTTAAATAAAAATCTTCTCAGTCAGTGGAGAGCTGACTGTTATTCTCGTTTATATTTAACAGTGTCTGGTAAAGTCGACACAGCTACTTTGATCCAGCTCTCCCCAATAACTGTCGCGTCACTTCCTCGCCCCATGCCCATCCCTTTGGAAAGAAAAAGAAAATTCACACACAGACAAACGACGGCGAGAAAAAGAGCGAGGGAAAACTCGAGAGGGAAGCGAAAGCAAAAAACGCCAGATGAAAGAGTTGGATACTGAGGAGGGAGCCCACCAAAGACCAGAATATTCTCTTTAAAGTAAGTTTTACGCACTTGTTGAATGTTTCGGTGACGCTCACTCAGATCAATTGATTAGTTTTACATTGATCTCAACGTTTCTCTCATGGCTTTGTCAATAAGTTTGACTCAGACGCGCTCCTCTTTGAAGTTATAACGTATTTATTTAACTAATAGAATTTACCATTTACTATTTATTTCTGATTGTAAAGTTTTCAGGGTTGGGGTAGGCCTGAGAGCCCCCTCCCCTCCCAGATCTAACTCACACACACATGCACAGAAAAGAAGATTTCTCAAATGTACCATCTGGTTTACAAATGTATCATCTGGTTTTTAGTGTATGATTTGATAAAGAAATTGTTATTAAGGCGACTTAGCCTGTCAGCAGTGGCAAGATTTATGAGGCAATATTGGCTTCCACCTACTATAAAGATGCTGTAATTATTAACTTCAAATGTTGGATTATTGGCCTGAGAGGGAATAGTAGCAATACTGAAATCTAAATTTAATGCTCACCAAAGCAACACAGCTCAATGGTTTTTGTGTCAGTTTTTTTCTTTTTTGTAGAGAAAGATACTGTCTTGTTTTTGTCCTCAGACACACACACACACACACACCCCTGAGGGTAGAGAAAAGTATGTGCTAGCGTTGCATGAGTGTGTTTCAAGTACAAGTCTCAGCATGGCCTTCACAGCCGCACCAGTGCCAAAAAGCTCATTGGTTTTCTTCAATGTTGCACAACATGTCTTATCAGGAGGTTGGACTGGGGCTCCAGTATTTCACTTGCTTTTTGCACTATTTCTAGCCCCGTTTCCACCCAAAGTACCTGGAAGTTTTAGTCCCAGGAACTTCTAAAAGGTTCCTTCAACTCATTGTTGCCTGCATTTCCACCACAGGACCAATAAAGATTCAGCAAATTACTTTGCTGCCATATGAAAAAGCAACAGCTGAAAACGTCATTTTTGTGCATAACTACACAACAACAATGACGCCATACAAAACTATGGGCGGGCATCATTAGCTGCGTTTCCATCCTAAGAACCAGGAATTTTTAGTCCCAGGAACTGCTTGTCAAGGAGTTAAAAGGTTCCTTCAGCTGGTTGATGGCTGCTTTTCCACCACAGTCTAAAGACCTAGATTAGGCAAATTAGTCCACTGATGTGAAAAAAAAAACAACAGCTGTTTTTGCACATCGTTATTGCTCGACTAGAATAACAATGATGCCATGTAAAGCTAAGGACAGGCATCATTAGTTGCATTTTCACCCCAAGTACCTGGAACTTTTAGTCCCAGGAACTACTTTCTAATAACTAAAACATTGTTGACTGCATTTCCATTTCAGTCTAAAGCCCCATGAAGATAAGGCAAATTAGTCAACTGATGTATATAAAAACACCAGCTATTTTTACATTCATATCTTATCATATTGATATTTTATATTGATGACACCATATAAAGCAGAGGACAGGCATTTTTTTTAATGCAACACTTTAACAATGCTAAGCAAGAGGGGACTCGAGATGAGCTGCTGCTGGTTGTGATTTACCGGTTTATAAATGGGGTCACTTAGTCAGTAACAACAACTTTGAGTACTCAGCCAATCAGAAATGTCCAGAGCTGCAAGCCCCTCCCCCCAAGGTCCCGTACTTTTGCAGGGACTTTTTTGGGGCTCAAAAAATATCCCTGGAACTTAATTTAGACCTTTGTCCCTGCAGAGGAAATGTACTGAGTTCCTCCAAAGGTTCCTAGTCCCTGGGAAAAGTTCCTGTGGTGGAATCGTGGCTATGATTTGTCTTTGTTGTCAGTCCATCTGGCCTATGCTTTATTCTGTAACTCTATGTTAGACACAACACAAAATGGAAAAAAAAGAGACTGACTTGTGGCTGCAGATTTTTAAAAATGGCAGTTAAAAAGTGCTGCAAGTTATCAACAGTTAGAAATGTTCAGTGTTGCATGCCCCACCCCCAAAGATCATGTGCTTTTGGAAAGCACTACACCCAGAGCAGGGACTTTTAGGGTAAAATAATGTCCCTAGAGCTTAATTTAGACCCTTGGTCCCTGTGGTGGAAAAGCAAAGCGTTCCTCCAAAGGTTTCCTGTCCTTGGGTAAAGTTCCTGCAATGGAAACGTGGCTTTTGTTTCACACTACATCATCTCTTTGGGATATAGTGTCACAGCTGTTATTAACTCCACGATGCTTTCAAATATAAATGAGAATTTTGCCTTTTCTTTCCTCATCTCCAATCTGTCTACAGTCATGCCGCTGCACAAATCTTCCCGGGCCCCTCGCCTGGACCCCACCATGATTTCGGCCCCACTGGGTGACTTTCGCCACACCATGCACATTGGACGGGGTGGTGATGCCTTTGGGGACACCTCATTCCTGTCCACTCTTGGCCCAAGCCCAGCCAGCCCTGACGCAGGGAGTGCGGGGAACATGCCAGCTGCTGACCCTCAGGTGGCCGTCAACCACAGCGATCTGTATACAGACGTTCCAGGAAGCCCACAGAACAATGAGCTCCAGCACTCTGAGTCAGTGTCTTCATTCACTCTGGACCTGGACCTGGATCTAGGCCCATCTATGTTAGGCGATGTACTAGGAGTTATGGATGGTTTGGGGCTCGACTCCAATGAGGAGGATGTGTTTAGCCCCAAAAGTGGCTCATCTTCAGTTAAAGGAGCCACGGAGATGTCTGTGAACATGCAGAATGAGCTGAATGGGAAGAACTTGGCTGCGCTGGATGGAAACCAGGTGGGAGACAGCAGGATACCAGATGGGAACGGGATCAAACCAAAGGGGTTACGACCAAAAGTGCGATTCAGCGACAAACGAGAGGAGATCATTCGCCAAGCGTCTGAGGAGGAAGAGGGTCAAGGGTTCGACTTCCAGGACGAGGATCAGCTGGCGAGTCCAACAAGGGGTGAGAGCGAGACGGGTGAGAGCATAGTAGGTGGAGGTGAAAGCGAGTTCACCAATCACAAAGTAGATTTGCCTCCAAGTCCGGCCTCGTCACATAGCTCAGAGTATGAAGGAGTCACCTCATTGGACAGGAGGAGGGTCGATAGCTGCCACTCAGAGACTGATTCAGAAGAGGAGGAGGAGGAGGAGGAGGAGGAGGACGTAGGACGGGGCTACACATTTGAAGATGAGTTTGATGATGAAATCGGTCTATAGGGGATCGGTACCGTTTCCCCTTGAAAACAGATCTTTGCTGTCAAGTAAATCAAGTATACTGTATTTTCCTAAACTCATCTCTTCACTATCATTTGAATGGGAGACTTTGACAGTAGCCAAACTGGATTTTTCAAGACTCGATTGATGATATAGAGTTCGACGATGTTGCTCAACTGGAAAATACATTTATTGTTTTATCTGTGAGGGTAACAGATTTGCAAAAGACTCTAATTTTGGTCAGAAAAATGTAATTTAGGTTATTACAGTGAAAGGTTTGTAGCACTTTGATTTATTTCATTCACCTGGAAGCTTTGCAATGAAACTGATGCTCAGTGGAAACTTTGATTCAGGCTAAATTAATGATGCTCGCATTGTTAATTTTTATTGCTATGTCTTATATTTGCCATCTAAAATGCACACAACAGGCGTTGTGTTTATCAAGCTTTATGTTATAGTGCCTTTAAGGGAGCAGTATGCTTACATTATTGTACCCTATGTCATATCAATGTCTTAATAGTTATTTCTCATATTGCATGTTTATTACAATCTCCATGTCTTCTCCTGGTGTTTAAGCTTTACAAATGGTTCCCAGAGAGTCAGAAAATAAAGTTATCCTGTGTATAATTAATTACTGTGAATTTGTCACATTCCAAACCTCTGGTTCAGACCAAATCTGACCTGATTTCATAGTGTAGTTATTTAGCATGTTTTCAAGCTACCAAAGTGTTTCTTCGGGCTGTGGGGCCGGACTTAAAACTAAAATGCTTTGACAATCATGGGATATAAAGTTAATTTGTAAATCAGGACCAGCAGTGTATTTTTGTACATCTTTGCTTGTATAATGCTTGCTTTTAAATAAGTATTTTATTTCATGATGCTGTAAAAGGGAGAGACCATTGTGCTCATCTGTTAAAAATGCTGGTTTAAACACATGTGCTATCCTGTGGTTTGATAAGGATTACAGTGAAAACAATAAAACAATTATTGGGATTTTAAAATATTCACCACCGTTGGCTTTGACTTTTACTTTCTTTAGAAATGACTCCAGGGTAAACAGGAGTAAAAAGGAAAGTATTCAGTGTGAATCTGAAGATCCTTGGGTCCAGGCTGTAAAAGAGTAGCCACTTCCTGAAAAAAATATTAATTCTGCGCTTTCCACAATCAAAAATAAAACACAAATAGAGCAGACCACTCTCTCTCGACAAACATGAAATGAAGAAAAGTGAACCACGGTTTTAAACATTTTATTTTAAGCATGCAATAGGGAATGCCTAAAATAGTTCGCACATCTGTAAAACATACAGACTGAGAGTTCGATAGTAAAGATTGGGGGCCATATGGCGCCTGTGTTGGCCAATAAATGTCCATAAGAAGAGTTATTACCTACACAGCTGAGTTATGTACATTATTAAACATATTGGGGTTTATTGCTCATTACACATTTAATGTGTACTACTCTTGGAAATGCAAACATCATCTGTTTCTCTCTCAAACACACACACACACACACACACACACACTCGGAGACACACACTCTACACAGATATTGTCCTGAACACGTTGAATCCTGACAGAGCTGTGGAAATCATCACACCAGTTATCTGTGGGTGCCAGTGGATCTCCTTGATTTCTGACTGACCCTGGTGTAGGAACAGTAGCTGCGGGGGCAAGTCCTTCACCCCCTCCACCCTGGCGCCCACATCACATGACTCCACAGACAGATCCCACTGGCTGAGGACGTCGTCCGCTCCTGAGGCGGCGAAAACACTGGAGTCCATGGGGCTCCACTCCACAGATGTGATGGGAGCGCTGTGCTGCTTGAAGTTCGCCACGGGTCGCCCAGTCTGCAGGAGGAACAAGAGTACTTAGGTGTGACCATATGGTTTTTTTAAACCCCCAAACTAGGACCCTTATGGTAAGTGTACCACATGTTCATTCATGCACCGCAGGCATTTTCATCAGAATTAGGGGCAATTTTTTCAGCGCTTGGCACACCTACCAACAGGCCCGGTGCCAGAACAAAATGACTTAAGGTGAATCTGAAATTACTGCGGTGAAAATAACATATAATGCATTTAAAGCAGGATCAGTCTGAAGTGAGCTATGAATGAAGGTGGGTGATTCTGTCCACAGTTGCTTTATATGGTATGAAAAGGTTCTTATGTTCATGAAATCCCTGCAGCACCTCAAGGCCACACAATGTATGTTGATAAATCTGCACAGTATCATATGATAAAGGCTAATCCAATATGATCCATTAGCCGAAACTATAATGCAATGCTTCGCTAAATTTGACCAACATGCCTTTGAGAAATACGTGTCACAAGTAACACAGATCACATTTATTTTTGATCACAGAACGTTTTGTGTGTGACAAAGTTTAAGTAAAAGTAGCAGCATAACTGAGTCGTCTTGTGGGCTATATATTCCTTCCTTTGGGGGACTACAATATTCGTTTCACAGTTTAGCCATTCTGTTTTTGATAAGGCTAGGTTAAGCAAAGTTTATTCACTAACAGGTGTTAATACATTAACATTATTATTTACAGCTTAGTTGCTTAAGAGGGGAAAAAGGGCATTGGATTGTTTTGGGCATCAGCAGATACTCAAAGTTGCAGTATCAATATCAGACATGAATAAGTGGTATCAAGCAATACTCTGCTTTTATGAAGGAGATGTCAGGTAACCAGGGCTCATCTCTTTCCTCTTTTTGTTTTTATTCGCAGTACAAATGCTGTTGTGCAACATTAATTAGGAAACTATATAACTGTGTGACACATAAAATGGTCTTAGTCTGACGTAATCATCACCAAATCAATTTCTTTCTTTCTTTATTTTTTAAAAGCTTTTATCATTATTATAATGAAAAATCATACTCCATCTGGAGTGTTGTGCAACATACTTGCAAAGTGTAGGGAGCTACAAGTTATTCTGTATTAAATAACGCTTCACTACACTGAAGCTATCCCCAAGAAAAATGACGCAAGCAAAGGAACAGCAACCTGGCAAAAGTAGTTTAACTACATCAAATCATTTTTTTCCCCCAACATGAACCATCTTCATTCCAAGTTGATGCTATTTGATCAATTCATATTTGACTTAGTTGAGTCTATTACTTAAAAAGGGTAGTATTTTTATTAGGCCCACTGAACCAAATAATATTACCTAACCACCATCTTTGCATTTGTTTTGTTAATGTTTAAAAACTTTAAATAATGAGTAACCCTAACTTTTCATCTGTTCCTTCATGAGCCACAGAAAAGCCTGGGAAAATGTAGCTTGAGTGAATGCTACTGCACAACTTGATCAATAAAAGAGTGAAGTTTCTGAAAAGTTATTTGATTCAGGAAACCGTGAAGTTACCACCATATTACTGAGAAATGCAATTACACTAGTAATGCCACTAAATGTAATGATGCTACTGTTTAACACTGTCCTTTGGTCTTTGGGTGCAGGTTTGCTAAGTGTGTTCATTCCCTAATGCCCTGAACCATCCAGATATTTGCTGAGGTAAAGCTTTCGGTTCTCTGAGCGGTTGTTCTCACATTTACTGTGATCGGCACAGTTGCATTTTATTTGTTTTTTTTATTTTAGTCACTAAACTGGCTGATCCATATTCACCTTCACATAGCCTGTTTGTGCTTGTTTGCTGCTGCGCGTACATGAACCAAAATAGAGGGTGTGCATGGAGACACACAGTCTGTGCACCTAAGACCTACCACCTTGCACTTGGCATTCATTTATTCATTAAAATTTCAACTGAGGGTGCCACATGTTTAACTGAGAATGCAGTGCATGCATTTGCACCATCATAATACTGTTTAATATTGGTGAAAACCAGGACAATTTGTTAGTTAATGTTAGTTAGTTAGTGTTTTACTGATATCTCTTGGCACTTGGACACCCAGCTTGAAAGCAGGACGGTCCCAGACAAACTGGGACATCTCGTCATTGTATAGTGTATCAAGCTACAAATGCATCAGTCCTAACATGAGCACTGACTTATATATTTCAGTTTTCTGTTTTTATTTCCTCAAGTAGCAACAAGAAAAACACCGGGTCCTGGAGAGTGTTTTATTGCCAAAATAGGAAAGCATTCCTGTATTAGGCGGAAGGTGATAATAACACACTACTGTGCAACAGGCACATGATGGAACAAATATTAGTTAGGTGGGGCTTCCAAACTGTGAAAGCGTTTGATCAAATGATGGTGTAACACCATGAGTGCTTTTAATACTGTTTGTTTTGTAGCTCTAATGGTGTGTTGCTTTACTGTGATGACACACACTGAACAAATTAGATCTTCACACCTCCTGTCATACATTAACAAGTAATAACTCATAGGTGTATAATTGTCAACTTAATTGTCTTGCTTTCTACCATCATTCCCAAACTTTTCTCTTGATTTTATTTTATTTTATTTTATTTTTTTACCTTAAACTGTCGCAGGTCCCACACTTTCAGAAGTCCATCATCCCCTCCTGAAAGGAGGAATGGTTCGCTCCTGTTCCAGCTGATCACGTTCACGTCTGATGAGTGAGCTTCATTGGCTGAGAGCATTGAATTGGGCGGGGCACGGATATCCCAGATACGAATAGACTGATCCACCGAACAAGACGCAAAAACCTGTGGCAAACAAGAGAGTACAGATTCTGAGATTTAAACCTGAGATCAAACACTGTATACACAAAATAAGATGTAATTTATCTTCCCAAATATGAACCTTTACTATATTTATCAACACACATCAACTCTGAATACTTGAAATGTTTTTAATAATCATTTTCTGTAGTATTGATACACTGGTACTAGCTACGCTTTCTCACTCTCTCTTCTCTGACAGCAAGTTCACAAACAGACACATATTAACTTCATATATTCCAAAGATTAGTTCATTTCGTTATTTTTAAAGGTCTGCTCGAAAGAGAAAAAAGCAGTTCATAAAAGGGTTAGGTTTCTCGTTGTCATGTCAAAACCTTGTTATAATTATCTAGGTCTTATATAAAAGTTAGAAATTCCAGCATCGTGACAACATCAGGCTGCAGGATTCACATCCGCATACTACTCACTGGTTTGGTAACTTGTTAGCTGCAGCATGAACACAACGTATACTTACATATTTTAGTCTGTGTTTTTTAGTCACAACACTGTGATAGCCCATAGCTACAGTGTTCACAGGTGGTTTTAAAAGTCGACATAGTTTCATTCATTCCAATCATTCATGTCCCTGAACACACCCTGTTCTTCGTTGCAAACACCTGTACAGCACTGGTGAACTCAGTTTGACGTTATTAATCCCTGTCGAAAGATTCATGCCCTGCATTTGAATCATGCTGACTATTTAGGACCAGTGGGCCGACTCCAGCTCTGTGGTCAGGAGGCAAAGAGGACACCCATCAGGCATGTCCAACCCAGTATGCATGTCTAATACTTTGCATGTACATATTTGGGAGGACACCCAGATAGACAGATCCCAGTCACTAAACACTGAGCCACCATGCCGCCTGCTAAAGCACCATCCACAGTGCCTCAGTCTGACCCACTACGTCACCATTTTCCTACAAACATACCGTGGCTTCAGTGGGCGACCACTGCAGATCCTCCACAGACTTGGTGTGGGAGCTGAAAGGTCGTTGGTCAATCTGCCATGATGTGCCTCCCTCCCGTGGCTCCCACACATGGATGTTTTTTTTGCAGTCTCCACTGACAAGACGACCTGTTAATAAAGTACAAACATGCACACTTCAGCTTTTGGTTGACAGAAGATGAAGTCTGATAAATTAAAGGTAAAATATTTGACTACAATCCAATTCTAGTTCATGCATGCTCCTTTTTTTCCGTTTTATTGCTCTGTCCCAACACCCTCCTGACGAGGGTCCCGCTCTGAACTGGACCACACAACTTGTTCCACTTTTCTTCTTTGTGGTTGTGCACATTTTAGCCACTATAATCACAACACTGCTATCCATTACATTATTGTAGACCATTTTTGCAGAGCACACTATAATGTTTTTACCTCTTTTATGGAGGGTATGCTTTGGGCCCTGTTTCTTTGGGTGGAAAGTTGCACCAAGCAAAGGATTTTTTTTCTATATCTGGATGGATCTCGATCTAAAAGTGTCTGAAGATGTTGAAACCTGGTATCAAAATTCGGTAACTCACACCAAAACAATCTAGGTGGATACATAGCACTACAGGTAAGAAAAAAAAGTATTGGGGGTGAATTGTCCCTTTAATTTTAAAGTCAACAAAGCCAGAACGTATGCGAGTAGTTTGTCTTTTTCCGTCTGCAAATTGCACTGCAGGTAAGGCCTCACCTACCAGGTACTGTAGGTGACCAGTCGATGGCGAAGCCTTCAGTCATGTGTCCTGAGAAGCTGAAGAGAGCTGTGGCTTCCTTCTGCTGTTGTATGAAATTTGCCATAGCAGCAGAACTGTGGACAGCTTCCAGCTGAAGTCGGAGGTCAAATATTTCTACTTGTCCCTTCTCTGACCAGACAGCAGCTAATGACTGCTCTCCACGTCGGGTCACCTGGAAATTAACAAGAAAAATCAGTAAATTAGGAACCATAGAAATAAAAATGTTTCTGTTGCTGGAGACTTGGGGATAGGGAATAGTTCAGATTATTTTAAGTGGGGTTGCACTAGGTACTTATCAATAGTCAGTGCATTACCTATGTTTAGAGTTTGAAGAAGCAGCAGGAGTTTAAGGAGTTTGGCTGCTTTGGATAGAGGAATATTTGGCATATATAATGGCGGTTTCTTGTCAAAGAAGGATGTCTAAAGTCAAGGTGAAGTGGTGTAAATATTAGAAATATACACTCGTACACTTAAACTGATAATGATTTTTTTTTGAGGAGAGCCACTTTTTACATGGCTAAAATTCGCTCTCATATACATTATGAACACCATCTACTGTAGGTGATACACTGACTATAGATAAGTACCTCATACAAACCCACTTCAAATAATTCAAACTATGCCTTTAATGGTTTAGGTCACATACATGTCTATCCAGAAAATTATGCAAAACATACCCTGACTCTGTTAATCCCTCCATAGTGAGGCATCATGGCCAGTTCCATTTGTGGCTTCTTATCTTCATCCTCCTCTTCGTCATCACTTTCTTCATCGCTGCTCTCTTCCCCCTCTTTTTCTTTCTCAGTTCCATGAAGGTTATGCATGCGCATGACGAGAAGTCTGCAACGGAGTGAAATGATGCATTTAAGATTGTACAGATGATAAATCACCCAACAGTCTAATTACATTAATTCAGAGTGGTGTATCACCTGTAACATTTTTATTTCAGAGCATACAGACTATCACAAACTGCTGGAGAAATAAGTCTCTAATCTCATCTGTTATCTGCATCCATGTGCCGAGTTTCACTATGGAACAAAGTAATCCAAACAATTTTTGAAGATGTTTGCCATAACCTTTAAGTGACCCATTACCAACTCTTTCCATGGTGTTTGCATGATGTCAAAACAGAACTGAAACTAAAAAACTAAATGTTGGTGCTTGCACTTCAACAACAGTGACAGTTGTTTGAACATGATTTAATTGCATGTAAGCACTTCGAATAAAATCAAAAGAAGAACACAATAACATTACATTTTTTTACTGTTCATCACAGGCCGAGGCAGTGTGGCTGGTACCATTTTCACCACGTTAGTCTGTGTGCGTCATGGCATAATGTGGTCCTGGAAACACATACTCTAACGTAGTCAATCCTGAAGACCTGAGAGATTTTATTTGGGTCACCAAAGAAATTCTCCAAATTCAAGCCTTATATCTACACTGCACCTTTTATAAAGCACTTCAAATGTGTATATCGTTTTCCTGATGAGAGGGAAAAACAAGAGCCCGTGAGTTCTACCTAAATTCAGCCTAAATGCATTGACTTCTCATTTATTAGGTATTCAGCATGTGTATATGTTGACAATAACACTGTCAGGTGATAGTGTCAAGGGGATGCAGAAATGGCAGCAAAAAATGTCAGGAACATTCGGTTGCACAAATGAACTTTTCCCAAGATTATTGATGAGGCCTATCATGAACTGGGTCATGTTGGTTTGTCGTTTTTAAGAAGTGGTTCCCCATGAAAAAAGTTTGGAAAACACTGCTCTAGCAGGAACTAACATAGAAACTTTGCCAGGTCAGTCTGTCTTAAACTTGCTGGTGTGTAGTTGAGAACAAAATGAAGGCAGAGCTGGAGGATGGCTGTGGTCCAACCCATGACTGCTGAATACTCATGTAATAATGTAGTAATGACATACAGAGTGCTCAGGGGTTAGAACATCAACATGTTTATATTGAATTATAATATAAAAAGGGACAGAAGGTATATGGTTGTAAATGTGGGTTTAACCGTTTGGCCTTTTTGCTTCATCTACTTTAGACAAAGCAGTAACTGAGAGTTCCATTACAATGTTAAAGATTTCCAATGAAAGTGTTCTTAAATACAAAGATGTAAGACAGATGTGAGCTCATGACAGAGAAATCAAGCTAAGATATTTACCCAAAGGAGTGAAAGAATAAATAACACCAAATTAATTAATAATTAAGAGAAATTAAGAAGAGTAATGATCACAGTGCATCTAATTATGTCATCTGAAAGAAGAATAACTGATGATAAAGAACGAGTACACCTCTGTTTACTCAGGTACTGTTTTTATGTGTTTATGTGCTTACTTATTTCTTCTGCAACTTGGTACTTAATAATACACAAGTAATTAAAAACCAAACAAATATGGATGGTCCACATCAGTATATTTAAACCCTTTTTTTGTAAATATAGTGTTGTTTCAAGTAGTAAGAGAGTAGTTTGGTAGATTCTGCAGCAGAGAAAAAGTAGTTCCTTCATGAAACAGTTCGCAACAAGGTCTGTGGATTACCCCGAGGAACTGGGATCATGATTTCTGGAAAGAGACATTTTCAAATGTTTTTTTTTTTTTGGTGCTCTGAGCATGTAAAACATTTCAAATTATAACTTACACATTATTGTAATAAACTGACATAAAAAAGAAAGTTCATCATCATAACAATATAATTTATGACATTATAATAACACGTTATCACATTGTAACAATATAAGTTATGCTATAACATAAAATGTTTCACATTATTAAGATTTAAATAATATTTTGTTATAACAAGAAAAGTTTACTGTTATAATGTGATAAGTTTGTATGTTTCTCCTAAATAGAATAAGATATTTTATCATTATTAAATTGTAGAAATTACAACACTGTTTGAAGAGGAGTGAATAACAGTGACATGACACTGTCATAATCCTGAGGGAGTCTATGAATGTTTATGACTGTTGTCGTTCAGTGAATCATGACATTTTTCATGCAATGTTAGAATTCCCAAACAATGTAAACTCTGATGAATATGCAATGTGTCACTTAAATGTTGCAGCCAAAGGTATTTGGCATTAGGTAAAGGTATGTATTACGTTTGTATTATAATATATCCTGCTGGGACATAGCCCACCCTGGTGTAGAGGGCTTGAATGGAAATACTAATGTAAAGTCCAAGGACTTTAAGTAGAGTACATTTTAAACAGTCCACCTATTGAATACTTCTTCCCCTGTTGCATGGATACTATTATTGATATCATCTTGGTTATAATCCCAAATGGCTCCATGCTTTGTTCTAAGTAGAAGTAATAACAGCAGCAATAATCTTGACCACACAGTAATGATAAAGTTTCTATTCTGTAGTTTCTTTGTACCTGTTGCTCAGAGCTGTTTCGGCCTGTGTGCCTGCACACAGCAGCATGGACAGAGGAAACTGCTCCCTGCCGTCTCCATCTCCATCTCTCAGCACGTCGAAGCTCAAACATGGAGCACCTGGACACAAACAAACAAAACAAAACAAACTCTGCTGATTTCACACTGCATGACCTGCATGGTCTTATAAAGACATATATCAGCTTACTGTAGCAGCACAGCTGCTTCAACTTGCCTGTTTGGCACTCGTGGTACATGCGGTACGCGGACCGGTCCATCTCCAGCTCCTCTCCGGGCTTCAGCGGCTCGATCCCGGGCACGTACACTTTCTTCTCCCCCTCTCCGTCCGCTCCTTCCTCCTCCATCTCTACTCCTTCATCCTCGTCGCTGCCAGCTTCGTCCATCTCCTCCATCTCGTCTCCCTCCTCAGCAAACGTGTCCTCATCGGGCGCAGACATCTTGCTTACTTCCTGTATGCTGGGCGACCACGTGGTTTAAACACCCTGCTGCACCGTCACCCCCTCCTCCCCCTGTTGCTGCTGCTGCTGCTGCCTCTCCCCTCTCTCTCCCCCCATTTACGGGAATTCAGCTGGCTCTTTGGCGCTCTGCTCCCCGCTGCCAGGAAAAATCTGACTTGCAAATATTTGTCTTCGTAATTGCCCAAACTACAATGCTTCAACATAAATGTTAATCCGGTCAGATATCAGGGGGAATTAGAGTAGATTCTCAGGGTCACCTCGGTCTCCTCGGAGAACATTTGTTTGTGAAATCAGATGGATCATGGGACAGGATACCACACACGCCTTACTTTAATTAAAGTAAATGCAACATGTGGGAAACCTGCAACAGCACAGCCTGGTACTGACGCTGAGGTCAGTAGTCCCTGTACCACTGATGGGAAACTATGGATTTCGTAGCAAACCACGGAGAGACAGCCTGGATATTTAAAACGACTTTTCTCTCCCAATTCAAAAATACACATTTTCCCTCTTACATATTTTTCTCTTTATTCATCTAGACTGTTTTGGTGTGAGTTGCCCATTTTTGGATATTGGCTACAGAGATTTGCTTTCTTTTGAATATAATGTAACTGGGTGCTCAATGTACCAAAAAATACATTTGAAAACTCAATAGTAATGTCTTTTTGCAGAAATCGTGACCCATGCCCAGTTGAATAAACCACCTTATGTTTCAAATATAAGCCTGTCCAAAATATTTTTCCAAACTGAGCAGTTCACTTAGTGTTGCCTAAAGGCTTTTGGGTTGTTTTCTTGCCTCAGTGTTTAGACCAGCCATTCATAAACTTAAGAATGCCACGGACCACTTTGAAATCTTCTGTGGCCCACCCAAACCTTTAATCAAAACTCATCAACACACAAGATAAATTATACCACTGACAAGGTGCAAGATATGTTCAAGTGTTAATGTGACTGATCACCAAATAAGGGATACCACCTGTTAAACTAGGTCAGATGAATAAAGTATAACACATGATTTAAATCCTATCACTTTATTTTATTAGTTCTGATTACTTTTTAATAAAAAATAATCATAAATGGTGATTTAACTTTCCCTTATAAAATTAAAACTTAAAGGCCTTTTATTTATTTTTAATGAGCTGCCAAGGCCCACCTGCAGAGCCTTCACGGCCCACACTTTGGGAATCACTGGTTTAGCCATAATACAGCACACGTGTGTTTCAGTTATCATGGTTACGCTTCAGTCACATTATTCTTTAAAGCACAAGCACATAATCCAAAATAAATTTAACCCAGCTATAAATACACCCAAGCAGTGTGTCGGAAGAAGCAACTGACAAAATCAATGCGACAAATCTTGCTGTGAATTTAACCATAGATGAAGTGATAAAGAAATATTACTATGACAGCGAGGGTGAGAGCCAAACATCGTCAAGAGTCGCAAAAATAAAATATGAAACAATATGGCCAATGTTAATATGTAAGACAGAGAGTTACGTTAAAGTCTGGCTAGTTAGCTACAAAGTTGCTAGTGCTAAAATCAAAATGTGTTTTCTTTGTTATGAAAAATGTCTGTTGGTATGTCCTCTTCACTTGCAAACACTCTTAAGAAAGTTTGCAAGTAATGCATAAGCAAATAATTAAGAAACTAAAGGCTAACACTTAGAGACTGAGGAGTTTTCCTTTACAACATCTATATTTTTTCCTCTGGCATTCTAAGAGGAAAATTTAATGGAAACTTAAGCCATATGAGACATATGATTTTATACAGAAGGACACTGGTTAAAAGATAATCCATAGACCTCGTTGAGAGCAGTTTCATGTTGGACCTATTTTCTTTCTTGTACATTCACCAACAGTATCACTGCTCAGAAGGAAGCGTGCATCTACTCATGGATGAGAGGCTTGTGGTCATGACAGTGCAGGGTGTAAACACTAATGGCGTCCTCTTCAGCTGAGCTGTAATGTTAGCACCACAGAGCTAGCTAGATCAGTGATACAGTTGGTGGGTGTAGTTTGGTAAAAAAGAAAGTAATTCCTGCTCACCACAAAGTCTGTGGATTATCTTGAGTAACTGGGTCATGCTTTTTGGAAAGAGACATTGCTGTTGAGTTTATCAAGTGTATTTAATGTGCTCTGGGCACCACAAGATCCATTACAGAAGGCAGAAATCTCTATGGCCAATATTTCCAAAACCGTAAAACTCATGCCAAAGCAATCTAGATGAATAAATAGTACCAGAGGTAAGAGGTAAATATGTCTTTTTGATTTTGGGGTGAACTGTCCCATTAGGTAATTACCAGTAGCAGGTGGGCTACTTGGAAATGTGCACTGTCCACAAAAAAGTTGTGTCCATGGTCCAGAAGAATATCACTTGAGTCTTTTGTTACCTTTTTGTTGTCCTAATAAATTTGGTCTTTTAGCACAAGGGTTCCCAAACAAAGACTCTCACAATAGATGCACATTGGCTCACAGACCCTCAGTTTCTGAGTTTCAGACCCTCAGAATCTCTACTGAGTAATTCTTTAATTTTACTTTTGACAATAAAAAAAGTTTTCATAGTCAGTCAATGATCAAATCAGGATAACTATAAATCACAATAAATTAAGACAGTCTATTTATTCCCTTGTTTTGACAACTTCCAAAACATTATATAATTACAATTATTTAATTATTAATTTAATTATAATTAATTATAATTTATAATTATATAAAAAATATTGTATTCCTTCTTTTGCTTGGGGCCCCCTACAACCCATTCAAAGACCCCTGTTGGTCAACAGACCCCAGTTTGAACCACTGTTCTAGCACTATGATGATGTAACTCTTTTGTCGTCATGCTGTATTAAGTTTGTCACATTCCTCCAAATTATGACATAAATTCAATGGAACTCCATGAAGCCAAATGTCTGTTCCGATAGTGGCCGAGGCAAAATACCTCTGTACTTTAAGGATTATGAAATTTTAAGGAGGTTCCTGTGAAGACAAAGATGCACATTATATGCGTGGGTGTGTACATGCAGGGGCAAGTGCGAGCGCTAAATGGTGCACCTTTATTTCTCGTGTAGCTCTTGACAGAAGTCAGATCATCTCTGGAGCCTTTTTCTATCCAGAGCACATTCCTCTCTCATCTGCAACTCGTCTTCCAGTTTATATCAGAGTTACAAAACAGTTGTAAAGGATTTCTTCACTGAGAGTGACTGTTAAAAAGAACCGGCCGTGACTGTTGAGCTCACATGAATGTGGGCTCCAACAGAAACTCTGTGTCTGCTGGAATGCCAGATCATAAACAAAATCTAATCTCTTTCAGCAGAATGGACAAAAAATAAGTATGTGGGTGTTCTTACTGACAAAATCTAATTTCTTTTAGCAGAATGCACAGAATATAAATATGTAAGTTTTCTTACTGACAAATAGATCTTTTACTGAAGCAAAAATCGCAATACCATGTCATAAAAATACTCTTTTACAAGTTAAAGTTCTGCATTCAAAATTATACTGAAGTAAAAGTATGCAAGTATTGTTAGTAAAATATATTAAAGTATCAAAAGTACTTAATACATTATAATCTATTAGGTTAGTATTGTTGATGCATTAATGCTAGCGAGCTAATTTTAATGACTTAAAGGACCAGTGTGCAGGATTTAGTGGCATCTAGTGGTGAGCTTGCAGATTGCAAACATGTTGCCTCATTGTCCCCTTCCAAGCCTGTAGGAGAAGCTGCAGTGACAACAAAACTTGCGAAATATGTAAAAGGTCACATCAAGAACCAGTGCTTGGTTTGTCTGTTCTGGGCTACTGTAGAAACATGTCAATGTAATATGGCGGCCTCCATGGAAGAGGACTGGCACTTTCTATAGCTATAAACGGCTCATTCTAAGGTAACAAAAACAAAACCTTTCTTATTTTTAGGTGATTATACACAAATGAAAATGTACTTTTGAATATTATATTCCATTTTTGCCAGATCCCTGTAAATCTTACACACTGGACCATTAATAAACAGTTGGGTCATTCAGTTTTTAACAATGCAACATGTCTGTAAAATAAACAGTAACTCTAGCTGTCAAATAAATGTAAAAAGTACAATATTTCCCTTTGAAATGTTGTTGAGTATAAATATAAAGTAGCATAAAATGGAAATACTCCAGTAAAGTTACTTTCCATCACTGACGACAAACAGCACAATAAATATAGCTTACAACCTTTTGGATATTGTATCCAGGTAATTTAAACCAAAAACTAAAATTGTATATATCTAAATGTCTTTAATTTACAATTATGTACAAAAGTAAACGCCCATAGACTGTAATATCTTACATTTACACAACATTCATTGTAAACAGTGATGAATTCCACATCAATAAACGATGGCTTATGTGCATTGGCTTGCTCAGCATGTATCTCTTATTAGCATAAAGAGCATAGCAAGCTAGAGCTTGTGGCTTTGCTCTAGAGAGGATGGCTATACATTTATATTATATATGTGATATCAGTTGTTACTGCTGGACAGTGGACATAGCTATGTGAACTAACTTTGGACATTATATGCAACCTGTGCATGTCACTTCATATTAACAAAGCTTACTGCAATAACATAGAGACACAAGTATAAGAAAAAACAAACATTCAGTGCCAGGAAATGACTTGCATTTTGTGTGCATCATCAGAAAGACCCTTTTTTTTTTTTAGTAACTATGGCAACAACCACCAGTAGAGTCTGAATAGCAAGGGGCTCCAGACAGAGGTGTAATATGATAGGGATGGAAGACCACTGTTGGACAACGGCTGTGTAATGTCTGTCATCTTGTTAGGCTGGTTTTCCTCCTCACTGCTGATAGCTCGCGTGGTCAAGAGTCTGGCCCTCGAGGGACCGTAGTCCTTTCTCTCAACAGAGGGGGGCAACGTGGGTAGGGTGCATGTTTCAATTAAAGGTGAGCATCCATCCTTGAGCCATTGAGTGAAAAGTTCTGATGTTAGGCTGAGGAGTTCCTCAGGAGAGGAAGATACTTCAGAGAATTGGGCCAGGTCAGTCTCCTCCCGGAACCTCTGTGACAAGGAAATTAAGAGTTACAACAAAAGGTAAACAAAGACACATTCACTGAATCTCCAGGAACGCAACTCTAATTGATGTGATTGTGCATAAATTAACGTTTGAAACAAACACTGAAATATTGATATTATGTAGTCACATGTCAAATAACCAGAGAAAGATTAGATAGATGTTTAGATTTTTTTATTTTTTTTTGCATTTAAGGAATGTCTTTTAAATGTCTTAAACTTTGATAAAGTAAAGCAAGGCATATTGCAGCAACAAGGATTCATTTAATTTAAAATTAGTTCTAATCAGAGTTTAGCAAAACAAGTTTTAAAGTAAGTGAATCCAGATTTAAAATCAAACAGGGCTCCATTGCGCAATTAAAAACAAATTTCTGTTTAGTAAATCCAAGTTTAGTGATGTAAACTGAAATTAAATAGCTAGATATCAAACAATGTAATGTTTGATAGCAAGCTAAAAAAAAGGTGTATTGTTTTCTCACTAGCATTATTTATTTATTTTTAACCATAAAGTTATTATATGTATTATATTCATATATTATAATGTTTATTAATAAATATAGTGGGTATTGGGTAGTACTTGTTGCCTTGATGACACAGTCTTGTGATCGCTAAAGTCTTTCTAGAGTCTTTCTATCTTTTTGTTCCCAAATGCACCCAAGTAGTTTTCTTGCCTGAACCTCCCCATGCAACTTTTGTCCCTGAACTTGTGTCTGAACCTCTTCAAACTGTGACTGAAAACCTAAAACAACATTAAATAAAACACAAACAAAAACTGAAAATAATAAGTCATTTAAGTCTAAAAAACAGTTAAAAGTTACATTAGCTTCATACAGGACACAAAGTCCAGTCCCTTCAATTAGTGTCCAGTGTTCGTTTACCAGAACCTCCTTGTTAAATTTCTTCGAAATGCCACTATCTACACTTGTGCTCAGAGCCAATCAGAGCACACCAGTAGTAGCCAATCACAGCACAGTGGGGCGGGGCCAGGTAGTGAAAAAATGATGCATTAGCTAGGCTACTACAAAGTAAACAAAATGTTGCTTTTTTTTCTTGCTAGTTAAAAAGTTAACAAAACATTACATTGTTTTATTGCTTGCAAAAAAGTTAGTTCGCCTGATGACTCAGCAGTAAATTATTTTGCTCAATCTACCTTAAAAAGGGAATTAAACCTCAGTGGTAAGTTCAAGTTACTACTGGATCAGTAGTTTGAAGTTTAAATTCAAGTTTGGTGCAACATAATTAAATTGAATTTTGGTTTAGAGTAAAAACTAAACAGATGTTTAAATTTAATCATTCTTAATTTTCAACTAATTTCAAAGTTTGGTTCCACATACATGAGGGTTAAACCATGATTTACCCTGGGTTAAAAATTAATCCTTGTTGGTGCCACCCAGTCTTACAAAAGTGTTGCAATAAGAAATATTTGAAAACAAACCCTTACCTCTGTATTTCTGTTCTTTTTTATAATTTTATCCAGTGTCTGCTTTAGATCGAGGATTAAGGAGTGATTTAGG
Source organism: Lutjanus campechanus (assembly GCA_027495735.1). NCBI lineage: Eukaryota > Metazoa > Chordata > Actinopteri > Lutjaniformes > Lutjanidae > Lutjanus > Lutjanus campechanus. Next base: position 10,414 of record JAJHUR010137411.1, on the reverse strand, counting down.
TGCTCGTCCCAAAGGTTTCTGAGGAGCACATGCCAGGAATCCAGGAGGACTACTGCAGCAGGGAACACACAACACTGCAGGGAAAAAGGTAGAACAACACAACAAGCCCAAAGTTAGGTTGCAGCCTGCAAAACACATGTGACAAATCACCACAGGAACCACATCAGTTGCTTAATTACAACCAAGACTCTATGGTACATGATACAACAATCCTTTCTCTAAATGGAGCATTTACAAGGCCTGTAACAGTAGCTGAAGAGTAGGCAAAAGTTCACTAATATCCTTTTAAGGAAAATGTCTTTCAGGACAAAACTGATTAGATTTAAGATTAGACTCATGACTCATATACTACCTACTTCCCCTTTCTAATCTGATAAGGAACTCTTTATGTTCTGTTTGTATACTGTTTTTGTATACTTTATGGTATCATCAATAAAACTTTAATCAAAAAAAAAAAAAAAAAAAAAAAAATCTGATAAGGAACTCACCGGGTCAGTATTACAGAGCATGTTTTTCGTGTAGTGGTGCACTACATAGTAATCTTTAGGAAATACTGTCCGCTGAAAGAGAAAACAAAAGAAAAAGATGAGAATTAACCCTCAGATGATGAAATAAGTGAGCAATTATGCTGTAAAGACTGAACTATAGTATTGACTGAGTTTCACAAGAACAATTTCTGATTAATAATTTATGTAGAAAACAGCATAACAGAGGTGAAGCTGCACTATTGAGTCCTTTGACTTTGTAGAGTGCTGCTTATCAGTCGTAAACATTGTTTATCATCTGATCACTTATCAGATGACAAGGTAGAGCTGATCATCCTCATTCATTTGATTGAAAGCTTCACCTTTGACCTCTTTTAACTGTGATAAATAAGTAATTGTATTCTTTAAAGCATAGTAAATACATTTAGTAAATATATTTCTCTGTATCACTACTGAGAAAATGCTTTTCACTTTAGAAACACTAAAAGAACTACACAAAATGTCAATAAAGTCAAAAGTTTGTAACTTACAAATCCTGTCGGATTCGAGTCGATAGTCATTTTAATGTTTTTCACACCCTCAGAGTCAAAGTCACATCCACCACATTGGACAGTCAAGAGTGATAGCAACAGCAACACTGTGAGAAGCATGAGTAAGAAGGAGAAAAAGACAGAACACTTTCAGATAATTGTTGGAAACTTTCTGTGGTTTGTAGCTTGTTCAAACTGCATACCTACTAAGAAACATCATTACATCATTTCCTGCCTCAATTAGCCATTTTTGCACAAAACAACATCATGAAACATGGGCCTGTTATTGCAACAATTCTTATTGAATTTAGACACACCGGAAATGCAATTGTAACACAACGAAGTGACACCGCAAATTAGATTTAATTCACAGATTAAACTTGACTATAAGATAACCTGTTCTAATATTCTTTTATTTTCATACAGTCTTTTAAAAGAAAGTTTGCAAATTCTTCTTCCTTACCTGGCAGTGACATCCTTTTTATCTTTCTAAGAACGGACACTTCTCCATTTCTCTTGTTGATGGCAATCACTCTGCAGACGTTTTTCTGTGTCAGTCTGTGAAAGGCAAAGTTTCCTCCTCTGTGGCTTCTTGAGGTCTTTGACACAGAGTGCGCTGCTGCGTCTCTTCTCCTTCACGGCCTGATATTCAGTCCTCTTGTGGACATCCTTACATTCCTTCCTTTTGAGTTCTTCTGGTACTTTCCAAAAAATGCCTCATTTATCCTCTCACGCCATCCTGCTCCCTCACTTTGGATTTTCCCACTTAAGCCTGAGTGGCTGCAGCCTTTTCCCTATGAAAAGCTTCTGGTTGTTGTTGTTTTTTTTTTTTTTTACTATATCTCTTTTCCCTTTCCCTTTCCCCCTCTCACTAGTCACTACTGACCTAGAATTTTCCTGAACAGCCTAATTTGAATCACTCCCCTCTCCCTCGAAACTGCTTAATGGATAAAGCGGGACAGACACTGGCCTCTTCTCTTCTCTGCCTCTCCCTCTGGCCACTCTGCTCAAAGTGAAAGTGCTATGCTGGATTGCTTGTCTGCTCCCTTTAAGTCTCGGCCCCTCCCACCCGCCACACGTTTTACCTCACTATTGACTGACCCGGCCCCCTCCCCCCTGTTCCCCACATTCCCTGACACCCACCCCTCTTGCCCCCATCCTCCCCCTCTCCAAACCAGGCCCAAGGAAGCTTAGTCATCCAGTTGGAGCGTATGTTTTTCATTTGGACTCTCCCCCACACCTCTGTGCCTGTGGATCCTCTGTCTTTATCCCTCCAGAGTCAGTGCGCAATATCATCCTGTTTAATCATCACATGATCTTTTCTTTTCTTTTTTCTTTTTTTAAATAAATCACATTCCTTGAAAAACTGACAAACAGGATTGCAACACTGCGTTGCCAGAACTTGCAAGTCATTCCATGTGTGACAGCTTTCTGCGCACATTACTGTTAAATTCGGCTCCACAGGCAAACGTGGATGGTGCGATTGTGACGTCTAATGTGCACAGCTGTCATCATCCTATTTGTAAATGTGCTGCTCGGTCCCCTCAGGTTGTGTGAAGCATCATGTTGTTTTGGTTTGGATGTCAGGAGAGGAGTTAATTACTGGTGAAAGGAAGGAAGTTGTTTCTTCGTGTCAAAGAGGAATTGTTCTTGTATGAGTCCTTTTATTTTGGAACACCAGCCAAAGGAAGCAAGACAGCTTTCCAAAGTCACATCTATGCTGAGGGGAAAAGGAAACTAGAGAACCTCACTGCAGGCAATATATTATAACACTCCCTGAGGAATCATCAACTCAGAACCTCCTCACCTATACCATGTGCTTTCATGACGGGTCATTGTGCCGTCTTCCTGTTTCATACATTACTTGCATACTGAGGGAAGTAAATATGTAACTAATCTGTGGCGCTGCTGCAAAAATATGTTTGTGTTTCTATTAGTGAAACCTGCTAAATGAAATCCAGATTTGAGTTTGAGTCAGAGAAAAGAATAACATTGAAACATTTAAAGGGAAAGTTCACCCCAAAATAAAAAATACATATTTTTCCTCTGGCCTGTAGTGCTATTTATCCATATATACTGTGTGAGTTGCAAAGTTTTGGAGATACCGGCTGTAGAGATGTCTGCTTTCTCTCCAATAAAATGGGACTAAATGACACTGAGCTTGTGGTGCTGAAAGCACCAAAAAATATATTTGAAAAATTCAAAACCGGCATCTCTTTCCAAAAACCATGACAAGGTTACTTGAGATAATCCACAGTTGTGGGTGTGACCAGTTTCATGTAGGAATTACTTTCTTAGAATCGAACTGAACTACTTTCTTTCTGCAAAAAGAAAATAGTTCCTACATGAAACTGCTCACAACAATGTCTGTGGATTATGTGTAGTAAGCAGACTGAGTACCATTTAGTCCCATTATACTGGAGAGAAAGCAGACATGTCTTTGCCCAGTATTGCCTCTCCAGCTCATGCTAAAAAAATCTAGATGGAGCAATAGCACTCCAGGCCAGGGGAAAAACATGTATTTTCATCCTAATATTTACAAATTCACTCTTCCTTATAATTTGGACTGGAATTTTTGGTAGTATGAGTGAGGGAAAAAAGCACCACCGTCACTTTAAACAAAGCCGTATGTTGCTGATTTTTATTGACTGAAGTCTGCAAACTTCAGCAAAGTAACAGGCTCTGTGGAATGAGAAAAAAAAAGTTCAGCTTTGGGGTGGATCAGTGTGCGACTGGCTCATTAAGAAGCCAAAATCCTGCTGATGTGGTCGGCTGTACTGGAGTGAGGCCTTGTTATGCAACCATTTTGTACATTTCAGGACACCAGAAAAACCTTAAAAGTGTTGTCTTACACCACTTGAGACTTGCTGGCTGTCGGCCACTCAAACAAGTGAGTGGGACCTGGCAGGGAAATGTTGCTCGCCTCCAGTTCAGCTCTTTATTCTCCCTGCTGGCCACAAGATGGAGCCAATTGTGGAATTTAATAAAAAAAATCAAGGATGTCAGAGTGACTTTTGTGTTCATTTATTTCATTTTAAAACATCAGAAAAAGTGTAAACAAAGTGCAAAGTTGTTTTGTAATAACTTAAATGTCACATATTAGTATGTAGAGGCCTTGTACAATAATTCCCTTTGACAAACAAAAGCCTCATACATTATCCAAACTGACTGAATGTGTTAATCTGTGATAATCAGGGTTAGGAACAGTAGATTTCTCATTAGTTAAAAAGATAATAATGGATGAGTCAGAGCATTCATGCCATCCATTCACATTCTCCCTTTATCCCACTGAAAGTCCAAAACAGTTCACAAACAGATGATGAAAAGATTCTTGCTTTCACTTTCCTTTCTTTAGTAACCCCCCCTTCAGCCCCCTTTTCTTCACCCCTCTACCTCCTCCTCCTCTTTCTTCATCTCTCTTTGTCACTGGCTGGGGCTCCTCTCCCCTCCTCGCACGGCTGTCATTAAATGACTCTTGTAGGTTTTGCTGAGTCCAGTCATCCAGAACTTTAGAAGCCTGACGTTGTCCTCCTCGCCCGGCCCCGTGGCGCCAAGGAGGGCCAGAACCTTCTGGGTGTCCTCCCTCCCTCGCCCATCCACTTTGGAGAACTTGAACAGCACTTTGACCTTACTGAAAAGACAGATAATCAGCTGTGAGACGGCTTTCATAGGCAAAGTAGTGAAATTTTACTTAAACCAAGGTGGTCTTTATTAAAGGGTAACTTTGGTATTTTTCAGCCTGGACCCTATTTTCTTATGTCTTGTGTCTAAGTGACTAATGTGGACAACAATTTTTGGAATTGGTCCAACTTTGGGTGAGAGGCAGCATCTGACAACATTACTGAAAGGATCCCTGCAGAGATAGACCTTTTTGTTTGACCAGAAACAGCTGTTATATTGCCATCTTCAAAGCCTCCACAATCCATTTATAGAAACAGTAATTTTATGATCGTAAAAGTCACTATATGCAAACTTGACAGAAACCTCACTGAAACCATCTTGGTTCGTCTTTCCACTGTTCCAATAAGCACCACCTCTGGTTTGGTCAAAATAAATCCTTAATTCATTTAAATAGAATATTCTGGCTCTACATGCTGTTTTCCACCGCTGCTTCTCTGATGTCCGACCTCCCTTTTGTTTTCTCCTTTTATTTTCCAATTCAGCTGAGTGAATAAAGGGTTTATTTCAACCATGAGCTGGTGAAAGTTGGAGCAGTGGAAAGATGATTTGGATGGATTTGGTAAATTTTATTTCTTTTTCTGGCGTGTATGAATGAAGTGTGTTTTGTGGTGATAAAACTAGTAATTTTTATAAATGGAGTCTGGTGGCTTTGATAAGATTGATTAGATCAGCTGTTTCTGGTTAAACAAAAAAGGATCTCACTCTGTAGGGATAGTGCTGGGTGATGTGTACAAAATCAAATATCACTTTTTTGGCCAAATACAGTGATATCAATATTTACTGATACTATGACAATATTGTACACTTTAAAAAAAATGTCTAGATTTTACAGTGAAAAAATGTCTGAATGAGTGTTAACTCTAAATAAGTTAAATACAGTTTCTCTAGTGAAAGTATAAATACATATCAGCCAAAACATTTTTTTTCTGAAAAAACAACATTACTCTTGCACTGTGCTTAAAACAGAAACATACCATAACATATATGAGTCAATACTGTAAATTTTGCATTTTATTGTTTTGGAAAAATAAGGGGAAAAAAACCTCTGTTAAATATATGAAGGATTATGCTGATAACAGAAACATGCAGTGACAGACTATTGGTGCTTTCACAGAAACACAATGAAATCTTTGACAAATAATCATCAGTAATGTGGATATAATTACTAAGAGGACAGAGGCAAATAGCAGAACAGCTATAACAGTCTGCTAAGTTTGTAAAATTAAATCACTTTGTAATGCAGCTTTTAAAACAAGGAAAAGACAACACTTACCATACCATAACACTAACCATATAAAAAAAAAAAGTCTCTTATTACGATGTAATATTGATATATTGCCCAGCCCTATGTAGCGATCCTTTCCAGAATGTTGTCAGACACTTATTCACAATCAGTGGTAAAAACAAGCACTTTCAGTGGACTTGCGCAATAGTGATGTGCAATAGCCCATATGGATTAATTCTATTGCAGCGGTCTTGCTCAATACTGGATCAGTTTCAAAAACAGTTGTCCACATTAGTTGCTTAGACTCAAAAACATGGGAAAATAGAGCCCAGGTGGAAAGGTGCCAAAGTTACCCTTTAAGAATGAATGGATCTTACTCACTTCATCCACTCTTCCTTCAGACACAACAGGCAGTGTGATACGACATCCACAGACAAATTCTCATTGGATAGGGCCACCTCAAGCTTGTTCAATAGCGTGGGACCTGGAAAAGATGACAAAGACTGTTTGACATATGATCAGAGTACTTAAGTTGAAGTACACCTTTCTTAAATGTTGGCCTTCACATGTTTCCTGTTAACTTAAATGCCCCCCACAAGGATTTTATGTTTTTGGTTTTGTTCGTGTGTTATCTTATAAACTTTCTGGAAGAACAGTTTTGAATGAACGTTGGATAGGCTGTGGGCCAAGAAACAAATCAGTTTTTTTTTTACGTGGATTAAGATCACGGGAGTCCTTTGAGGACAACATTGTGGGATAGGACAGGACATGCCTGAACATTTCCTATATTTTCACATTCACATCTGTTCCTACTTAGAGGACAAAGAAACCTGGCCAACAAAACTGATCACTCCATGTACTGTAGTGCAGATTCAGATCAGAAAAGTCAGAGCATTTACTATGATTACTTAATATTAATTAATTATTTTTGTCAAGAAGTCAGAGTTAAGTCAGAGTGGCGTTGGCAAAGATATGCACTCTTTGCTTCTGAGATTTAACCAAGAGGCTAGAGTTGGGCGATCTTGCCCACAGTCAGATTGTCCTATCGTCACTCTGTGGGATCACCAATACACGATTCCATTTTGTGTGTGTGTGTGTGTTTGGGGGGTGGGGGGGTGGGGGGGTGACGACGACAACTCCGCAGCCGCCACATTAATGTGTGTGCATTTCGCAACACATCATGTAGTGAATGGCTCCACCTTAAGGCTCAGAGTAGTGTATTATCAAGGTATTACTTTTTTTAGGCAGAAAGTGTAATTTCAGCACTATCAACATTATAATGAACACAGTATTGACTGAACAAGCTGCACGTAGCTTGATCTTCGCTAGACTGACTGAACAGCCTCATAGAAATGATATTTTACAATTCTTCATATGCTGGTCTCCAGCATAAGACTGCACGGTGCGTGTCGCTGTGTTAGATGCAGTCGGCTTAATAAAGTCAGTGATCTCAAGTTAGAATAATATATTTATTTAAAAAACAACCTTTTATTCACTGATGTTTGGATTGGATTCTTCGGGAGATTTTAGCGTCTTTCTTCTATGACAGACGCATTTCACTACGCCAGCTGTTGGAGGTAAATCCGTCCGTATGCTGCCATCTCTGACAGTATTTAACACAGAACTCATTTGGAAAAGTATGAATCTAGTGCATTAAGGGTCAGAAGTGTTTGAATTCATGGTGCTTTGTTCTTGTTAATCAATTAATTATAGCCGCAGTAAGCTCGCCGTCATATGCACGCGCGCGCACACACACA
>JAJHUR010137410.1:0-50416 GCA_027495735.1 Lutjanus campechanus | reverse complement strand
CCTCTACGACATAATCTCAACTATGATTTAAAATGCAATTTAAAATTCCATTGAATTGCAGGGGATTCAGATTTTACAGGTGTTCATGATCTTCAGCGCCGCGTGCCTGTATATCTACTGTCTTAAATAATTCATATAAACATGATTCATTTTCAAATTCTCCAACCACTGAAACACACCACAGGTACTTTACCTTTCATGTCGAACAACTGCATTCCTCCACATACGGCTTTCATTATAGCGCTGCTCTCAAAGTGACAGGATCGCACGGTATCGGCAAACATGCTTCAGGAATAGTTAAGGCCCTCTGATTGGATAAAATCTGTATGGCGTCAATCAAAGAGCCTGGTTCGGTCCCAATCTGTGTGTGAGCTGAGGTGTGATATCTGATCCTGTGGCCTCCTGTGACATCCCGCTCTGTTTGTTTTCCTCGCCCGCCGAGGATTCCCTCTTCTCTCGCTGAGGCCCTTTACAATTTAGATTTATGGAAATGCCTCCTAATAGAAAGCTGCTTTCACAGGATGACAGACGGCGATGATGAGGCGTACACCGCATAGCTACTGGTAGTGGGACCGCCTGCAAAGATCACACCTCGGGATTCAACCTCCACTTTAATAGGAAAAGTACACGGCAGCTGTTAGTTGTGTCAGCAGAAACAAGAATGTAGAAGAAAAAAAAGGTGGATAATTTATGTACGTATGCTGGATGTGTGCCTCCGTCTATATGTGCTCCTGCCTTTGATTGTTGGCGTGTGGATGTGTGCATGTCTGAGCTTCTACTGGAGTGTGAGAGTGAACGTGAGCACGCCTGTGTGTTTGGAGGAGGTGGCGGCTGTGGGAGGGGAAACAAAAATCATTAGAATAACAATGACATTGTAATCTCTCTCAGTGGATGTCATAGATTTTAGGCATAATACCGACGTGCGTTTGCTCAAACAGAGTTTGAAGTGTGTGAAGGAGGCGGGGGGCCTGAGCGGAGACGGGGGTTAAAGGGAAAGATTAGATACACGTGCCCTTGTTTGCATTCAGGGATAAGGAGTAATGCTGAGGCTCGATTATTCCCGTGTCATGATGACGTGTGGGTTTTTTTTGTGCAACATCTCAAAATATACACAAATACACTGTCAAGAATCACACAGGAATTGAGTGGAATCAGCTCATCTTTTCTCATTAACTTAACATAAATATGCAAGTAAATTTATTTAAGTTAATTAAGAAAATACATTATTTATTTTCAGAACTTACAAACAGGAGTTCTTCAAACTCTTTTCAAGTCCTCTGACTTGATATGATAAGTTATGATAAATGCACTGTGCAGAATTCAGTCAACTCATTAAAGGAGAAATCTGTAATACATTTACTGTAATGAATCCTAAAATGTCCATAATATGTCATCAGAGATTAAGGAAACCTGTTAAATTGAGATACTTGCTTCCCTGACTGCACGGTATATCTGTAGTGACTGTTCTGTACACACGTTTCAAGGCAATTGGAGTTCAAATCGATGTTGAGTGTTTGCCTAATGAGTAAGTGTCTGTTTATGAGTCATAAGAAATAATTCATGATCTTTTAGAAGACGTAGATTATTACATTACAACAGTCAAACTGAGCGATATGTTAATGGAGTCTGGCAGGCTGTGAGACGGGCAGCTACTAATCTACGCTCCAGAGTTTGTTCAGAGCAGTGGGCTTTTGTTTTCAGGATAATGGGCGTAACTTTACATTGTCAGATGATGGACAGTTATAAACAGCCGATCAACTTACAGTCTAGGATTTGTCCTTGCTTGTTGTTGTCAGTTTACAATGCAGTGCTTGTCTTGCACTCCTGCTGTGTCCCTGCAGCCTGCCTGAGCCTTCTCAAGTCTCAGGAGGAGGGGTCAGGGGGAAACAATCACTTCAACCATAGACGGTATATTAAATAGGGATTCAACCTATTTAATATACAGTCTATCGCGCTTACTTGGTATTTGGGCTGCTGTACTCATTTTTGCATGTGCGGTTGCTTCATATTAGTCCTCTAAATTAAGTTTGCAAACCCAATTACAAAAATACCTCAACTTGTCTTTTCAAAGTCAGTCAACTTAAAATTTTAAATCAGCCTTGACACTTAACTTTTTAAAGTTAAAACAAATAATTTATTTTTAAAGTGTATGTGTGTGTGTGTCGGGTGTGTGTTTTAATAATCTTGCATTCAGTAAAGTAATAACTCCGAGAGGCTGAGACGGACTGAAGTACTGAGACTGCTCTCAATGGGTGCAATTCAGTGAAAAGCCATTGAAGGCCTCGCGGCGGGCCTCTAAACTCAGATGGTCATGAGCAAGTGCACTGATATGGGTCACTAACAAAGATAGTACTATTAAACAGTGGATGCAAAGTGCTCTGTTGGAGTGCCCTCAGAGCACATGCTTAATCGTGGACAAGTGGGCATTAATTTACTATGCGCCACTAAATTACAGCTCTTTCAGCTGTAGCTCAGAGCCTAGCACACATCATGTCTCAAGATAAACAAAAACAAAGCATTTTTTGTTAAAATGTGTGCGATGATGACGCTAAATTAGCGACAGCTGTGTTTGCACTGTTCTGATGGTATGAGCAAGGCTTTGTGATACTAATATCACAACTCTTCTCCATAAATAATATTCATACAACACTTTTCTTTTGCTCCCATTTTTCATGAGTTGAAGACTTCTTCTGTGCACACAAAATGTGTATTTTTCTTTTTTGTAAGCCGGCAGCTAACGCCAGTGAACGATGTCATTCACCCCCAGACACCGTGATCCTTTTTGGTCTGAAAAGGTGATGCGTTTAGGGAGTTGCTGTCATGTTAAATAGGATAATCTGCAATTTTCAAGTACCACACATTTCAGCAGCATTTAAAATACTGTTTGGCCCTTGTAGAATGGGATTAATAGCTTCTTAATACATGCAGCATTTCTACAGACAATGTTTAACATTATCAATTAAAAACTTAATGGGAGACTAGTCAACTATTTTAAATTTAAATTTGCATTTAATCAACTGGGAAATTAGTTATGGATTTTAACAAATTTGTGAATAAAATTTGAGAGAAATAAACCTCTTGTGTGCACAGAAGAAGGCTTTTTTTTAAAACTTCATCTCATGAAAAATGAGAGCAAAACCAAAAGTGTTGCTTTTATATTTTTGTTAAGTCCATCAATATGTTGGAATTTTGAATCCGCAGAAGGAAATATTAGGCATAACTGACACCCTCCAGGACCACAGCACAGGAAACCAGACAGAGTGAAATGATAGCAGTTACTGGAGGTCTTGTGGTTTCGGAGGGTGTTATCCCTCCGCTTTGCTACTGTATCATTTCCTTGCGGTGGCTGGATGCAGAAGTACAGATGGATGCGGAAAAGAAGTGTTGAGTTTTCTTGGAAGCTGATGGATAGCGCTGGCACTGGAGCAGAGAAATCCATTTCCTATTGAGACAAAAGAATGTATAAATATAACTCCGACTCAACAACTCAAGATGCCAGAAAGTCCTCCTCATTATCTCTACTCTTGATAGCAGCAAAGAGAGAAGAGTAATGGACTAACCTCTGGTGCTAATCGCTTTTTTATAGGCTCCTATAGAAGAGGAAGATCTTCCTTTAGGGGAGATTAAACTTTCTATTTTTACCGTGCGAATGGCCACATCAACGGAAAAGCTTACCCCGCGATGAGAAAAAACGTTAAACATTTTTAAACGTTTGACTCGTCTTGACTAGCTGGTTTGTTGATTTTTGTTCCAAGTTGTCTCTTTGATTTGCAGCGTATCACTTTTACTTAAGCATTAAGATTTCACGCTTTACATTAATCATCCAGGGAATAACACATTAATCCAAGGCATGAAATTACAATCTCCCATTTCCTTTCCCCATCCGACAACAATGGATTTAGCACCATAAACGGATTTTGGTTTATGTTCTTTATCTTTCGCAATACAATTGCAGTAAATATGAATTTAGGAGATCAAGCAAATTTGGCTGCATTGTTAAGAAGCTTAGTATGAGAGGACAAAAATATCAAAAGGCACAAAAGCAAGAAGACCTGCTGCCTTTTCCAGGCTGACAGAGGTTTTGCTCCTTCTCCAGAGGCCACTTCCTGCAGCCTGTTCTCTGCTGATTCACTTTGCTGGCTGCCACGCTGCCCTCGGGCTGTTGTGTCCACAACCTCACTGATGATTTGCATAGCTTATCATTTCACATTCTCTCATGTCTGGCCTTGCGCGGCCCTCCTCCTGCTGCTCTTTAGCATCTTTTCATGAGATAATCGGACACAGTGCAGCTCCCGTTGACCACGGCTGGCACGGCCGCCGCTTCCTGCCCAATGTCTGGGGAAATCACCAGCATTTCAGCACAGGGACCCACAACCAGCCACAGTGACAGAGCTCAGGCAGCCAGTGGGACCAGTTTGTATAACAAGCGCTCAGAAGCAGCCCGGCTGAGTGTGCCAGCAGTGTTTTGTGCGCCCCACTATTCATTATGAATGGAAAGTTTCGCAAAAACTGTCTCTTTCTCCGAGCCATGATCACAGCTTGCGTGTGTGCTGGATACGAGTGCTTCTCTGTCTCTCTTGACTTGATGCTCTTCTTTCTTTGCCTTCCGTGTCTGCCAAAGAGATTGTCAGATGAGTGTTAAAATGGAAATCTACTGACAATGACCATGATATTCTGAGCTTTTTTTTTTTTTGGCATTTTATATTCTTATGTGATGTAACACGCTGAAGCAGCTGACAGTTTGTCATCATGCCAGTCCATCTGTCTTCCTCACTCAACGACCACAATTGTGACGTGTCAACAAACTGAACTTATTTCAGAAACCAGGACGTGTTGTATTTGGTGTTGACTGAGACAGACAAGACAGCTGTTCACTGTCTGTAAAAATATTGCTGATATTGCAAATAGTCACATCGCTCTCATACAGACATATAAGTAGACGCCGCATTGGCCTTTGGATTGTACATCAACATCGCTGCCATACTGCTCTCTTCAAAACTGGCCTATGAACAAATACCAGTCCCTCAAGGATTTTGCAAGCTTTTTTTGTGGGATTGTTGCGCCCTAAAAATGCAATGTTTTAAAACATTTTTTGCCATGAAAGCCAGTGAAAATGACACTCAAAAAAACTCATTCATTCAGATTCATTAAAAAATGAAAGGCAGCTTGTTCCGGTGAATGAAACCGCACTCTTTTCTGAGTGTTCTAAGAAACTTGAACAAAAAGCCTCAGGACTACAAATTCTAAGAAAATATGCTTATTTGCAAATGAAGAAGTGCACCTGGGGAGTATTCCACAAAGGAGCTAAATCTTTTTTTGGGAGCTCAAATTCAGTCAAAACAGCTAGTAAAAAAAATTGTTAAATATAAAAATGCAGAGAGCATGAATAAATGTCAGTTTAAGCACTTGTGACAAAATAAAATAGATAAAAAAAATACTCCAAAAAGTAAATAATAAAACACTGAGCCTGTTCAGTGAGATTGACTGGTCAAATTTGCAGAAAAGTTGCAGTGATTGGATAAAATTGCGAGATTGTGCAAAAGTCATGGTGATTGGTCGAAGCTGCATTAATTGTTGCAAATACAACATCGCAACTTCCTGGAGGGGGATTAGAATACATATACGCTGTAACATTTACATTCCACAACTGATTTCAATTAATCATTTTTATATTCAAATGTTCATCATCTAGCTGGAATAAGTTACTTATTTTGCTGATGCGTGTAGATCATAGACCCTTGATTATAATATGATATGGTGGAGACATGTAAATGTTACAGTGCAGTTCCCCCATTTGCATGCATTTGTTTACAGGTCAGTCTTGACGTGACCAATATGGTGGCAACGTTGACCATGAGAGTATCGGTGCAACAGGCTGAAGCAGCTAATGCAGCAGCTACATATTATGACTTTAACATAGCAGGAACTAAATTTCCAAAACTGCTGTCTTATATTTGCAATTAAAGGGTGAAAATGCTTCCTTGGCTCTACCTCACCCCTAATTGCATTTACTACCAACACAGTGCCCTCTTCTTTTTCTAGGTCAGTAGGTAACTACATTTAAGTATGAATCATTCCTGGCTGCATTTATATGTTAATTTCCTTCTCGGTAATTCTGACTCCTCATAAACAAAAGAGAGACGTGGCTTTGAACTAGAGAGCACGAGGGGTGATCCGGTGTTGTTCCTATTCTTTTCAAGTCTACTCCTCAGCTGCATAGTACAGAGAAGACTCTGTCAAGTGCAACAAAGAGGTGGTCATGCAATCAACTTAAACAAAGCCTTCATTCCCTCTGTTACCGAAAGCAATATGAATGGATAACCTTTGTGGAGCCTTTTTATTTATACCATTCAGTCAGCTTCTGCAGCTGTTGCCACAACATGAGGGAGTAATGCATATATTTCTCCCACTGACTGGTGAAGAAGAGAGAAATAAAAAGGAGAGGAAGAAAGAAAAGATGGGTGGGAGTAAATGTTGTATACACATATACGATTAAGGGGTGGGGGTGTAGCAAAAGCTCTAAAGGGCAAAAGGCTGCAGGGCTTGAGCGAAAAGCTGGCTCAGCAGGAGGCTGATTATACCACCAAAGGGATCCACTTTGCACATCTAGCATGTACAAACTCAAACAAAGGAGCAAGGCAGCGCGCAGGCAGCTGAGAGTGAGGGTGGGGGCCGGGCCCTCACTGCTTTTTTAGAGCCCAATGGCACTTTTATGACCATGCTAATAAAGTGCTTCTGGGAGAGAGCACCTCCCACACCTCTGCCTGCGCACACGCCAAGAACAGCTTGACTGGGCCTTAGGACCTGTGTTTATGGACACATGGATCAATACACTCCCTAAGGGTCTATATTTAAGTCTGAGCTGAGTAGCGTACCCGTTGATCACAGGGGGAGGAGGGGTTCGAGATGGCCATTATCAGATTTGGAGCGAGGTCTTTGAAAGGGCAGTCACGGTTCAGAGGGAATCCCAAATCGGCTCCGCAAATCAAACCCAGCCGCTGTAGCAGCCTGGATGTGTGCAGTATCTCCCCGTATATATAACGCTTCTCTTTCTATCTTCAGTCGCGAGCGCTTGTTAATTCAAGGCGCTTGATTATTCCAGCCACATCTTTCACCCTTGATTCCCTGTGCCCTCACTGCTGGAAATGCAAATCTGGAGCGTGACAAACGATGTAGGGCCGTCTCTGACACGTTCGAGCCCCTGGCGTCCCCCGTGTCGCTCCCCAGCTTACCTCCTCCAGCTCCACAGTAATTACCCTTGTTGGATCGCTACGCCTAATCATACTTGATTTTGGGATGCACTGCCATTGTCTCCACTTGTTAGCCCCTCACACTGCTTGGTTCTGATAGAGTACACTGATAACACTGAGGGAATGAGGCACACACACACACGCACATACTGTATATTCTGTTGCCTGGTGTTTTTATGAGGGAGCCGTGTACAGATCTAATACAGTAGCTGATTCATTTAAAGATGATTATTGTGCCGCCAGCGATTAATCCCTCTACGATCTGATCAGCAGGAGATGAATAGAATAAAAGGATTTAAAAAAAAACAACAGCAATGTTTAGAAATGAATAATTAATACATTCAGATTCTGTAGAACAGTCCCCTTAAAGAGCAGAGAGCAAGGGGAGGGGTGTGTGGAAGTGGCTCCCAATTTGTTCTCACTTTGTTCCAGTAATAAGATCCAGGCCTTCCTTTCCAATGGACGAGATAATTAACTCCTGGGGACAGACTGCACAGAGCTCCGTCTCTTGGTTTATGGCATGTGGAGGGGAGAGATCTCTGCAGCCCCATCCGAGCATGGTTAAACGCATAAATTGCAGACTTCGCTTGATGTATGTTTTTGCAGATAGATATGGAAAGAGGACAAAAGATAGGGCTGTTGGTTGATGGGTTGGAGTCAGAGTAAAAAGATGTGAGGGAGGGGCTGAATGTAGAAATTAAACGAGGAAGCTGATGTTTTTAAAGGAAAAGTGCACAGGAATTTTAGCTGTTTGCATCTGGCATGACATTTATTAATGGCTTTTTATTAAAGGGTATAGTCACGAATATGTTTTTTGAGCTATTGGAATTACTGCTTTGTTTTAAAAAGCACAATCAAAGGGTTCATTTGGATTTATTGTTGTGGGGTTGTATGAGGTACTTATCGATAGACAGTGTGTTACCTGCAGCAGGTGCTGGTCGGCACACCTCTAGTTTAGAGAAGCAGAGAGTTTTAGCCACTTAAAAAGGTCCAACTAAGGTTCGTGTCAGTTCAAGCCTATGTTTACTTTGTCATCCAAAAAGCCTTTTCTGCAGAGAAACTGCTGCTATATAAGCCAAATATCACTCTTTCCAAATCAACCAAACTCCATGGTTGAAATCAGTGATTTTATTTTACAGAACGTGGGGGGTTACTGGTCTAACTCTGCCTCGACCTGTTCATTTCTTTGTGTTACTGTGTGGCTTTGGTGTTTTAAAAGGGTAGTTCGGATGCACCAAAGTTACACAATAATGCAAACAAACTAACAGATCCAGGCAATGATAGACCAACAGCTCCTGTGTTCTGTGTGGTAAAATGACTGATTTCTCTCATGGAGTTTGGTTGATTTGGAGAGAGTGATTTTTGGCATATATAAAGGTGGTTTCCCATCAGAAAAGGCTGTCTGACAGTAAAGAAGTGAAAATATTCTAAATATAGTTTATAATTGAACCACAATTTGCTGGTGACCTTGTCCACTGTAGTACATTGCTTAGCTTCAGTGCTGCTACTCCTCTCTGCTCCTCCAAACTGTCCACTCCTCTCTGCTCCTCCAAACTGTCGACCGGTACCTCACACAACCCCACATTAAATAATCCGAACTCTCCCTTTAAGGCCCTCTTCTATGTCACGACAATCTGCTAAATTGGATATGTTCTTAATAAAACAGTATTTCAAGTTTTAAGGCCTCGGTTTGAATAAGTTTAAATAAATTATCAATTGAATTTAAGTCTGATGCGTCACTGTGAGTGAGTGTGAGTGTCCAAGGCTTTATGAGAAATGTGAGTCTGTGGGCTGTTCTTAGAAACCGCTCGCTCAGTGTGTGAGAGCGGCAGTATGAGTCAGGTCAGGCTAATTTCCGTCGCTGTAACCTGCCTCTCTTTCCTGCATTGTCCTGTCGTGTCCAGCGACTCCCTTGGAATGTGCACCATAATGGCTTCCTCCCATTGTCTCTTTAAACCTCCACTCCTCTTCTTCACAGCTCATCGCCAAACTGAGGACGAACTTTGACCTTTTCAAGCAGCCAGATCTCTAATGAAGAGCCTTTTCCATTTGGTCACATGTGTGCGTTTCCTTTGTAGGATGTGTGAGTCACGCCGTGATTATCTAACATCTCTCCTCTTTCTTGTTTTCTTTTCCAGAAACATGTGAAGACTCTTGCAAAGATTTGACCTGCAAGTAAGCCTTCAACAGCGAAAAGGCGAAGGTCCCCTCCCTTCTTCCCCTCGTCCATTCTCTCCGCTTCCTCTGCAGTTCCCTTGCAGGCCCGTTAAACATGGAGGGCCGGCGCAGGACACGCAGGACTTTATCACCTCACCCTAAAGTAGGACTTACAGCTGCTCTGCTGGGCTTCTGGCTCTTAGTGATCCCTGCCTTGTGCAGCGGGCAGACATTTACTAGTTTCCACCCGGAACGTCGGGACTGGGTCTTCAACCACCTGACAGTTCACCAAACCACAGGAGCATTGTATATTGGAGCAGTCAACCGTGTGTACAAGCTCTCAGGCAATCTGACCCTCCTTGTTTCACATGATACAGGCCCAGAGGACGACAACAAAGCCTGCTACCCCCCTCTGATTGTCCAGCCTTGTTCCGAGCCCCTCGTCTCTACCAACAATGTCAACAAGCTCCTTCTTATTGATTATTCCCAAAATCGGCTGCTGGCCTGTGGCAGCCTCTACCAGGGTGTCTGTAAACTCCTCAGATTGGATGACCTCTTTATCTTAGTGGAGCCCTCCCACAAGAAAGAGCACTACCTCTCCAGCGTCAACCAGACTGGGACAATGTACGGGGTCATCGTGCCATCACAGGGGCAGGACGGCACCCTGTTTATTGGCACGGCGGTGGATGGGAAGCAGGACTACTTTCCCACCATCTCTAGCCGGAAGCTGCCCCGTGACCCAGAATCATCTGCTATGCTCGACTATGAGCTGCACACTGACTTTGTGTCCTCTCTCATCAAGATACCCTCAGACACGCTGGCGCTGGTCTCCCACTTTGACATCTACTATGTTTACGGCTTCGCCAGTGGCAGCTTTGTTTATTTCCTGACCGTACAGCCAGAGACGCCGGAGAACAGCATGTC
Source organism: Lutjanus campechanus (assembly GCA_027495735.1). Taxonomy (NCBI): domain Eukaryota; kingdom Metazoa; phylum Chordata; class Actinopteri; order Lutjaniformes; family Lutjanidae; genus Lutjanus; species Lutjanus campechanus. The sequence goes on along the minus strand of JAJHUR010137410.1, from coordinate 40,085 downwards.
GTCGAGCGGATCCACCAGTGACCTCTTCTACACCTCTCGCATCGTCCGCCTCTGCAAAGACGATCGCAAGTTCCACTCCTACGTCTCCCTCCCTGTCGGCTGTGTGAAGAACGGCGTCGAGTACCGGCTACTGCAGGCCGCCTACCTCGGCAAGCCGGGCCGCGTTCTCGCCGCCTCGCTCAACATCAGCGCCCAGGACGATGTGCTGTTCACCATTTTCTCCAAGGGCCAGAAGCAGTTCCACCGCCCGCCGGATGACTCAGCACTCTGCGTGTTCACCATCCGAGACATCAATGCACGAATCAAGGAGCGCCTGCAGTCCTGCTACCAGGGAGAAGGAAACCTGGAGCTCAACTGGCTGCTCGGGAAGGACGTGCAGTGCACCAAAGCAGTGAGTTACTCTGATAAACACTGATTAAAAACATGCTCATACATGCACACATACAAGGTTATACAGTATGTGGAAGAAGAAGTGCTCAGATCCAAGTAAAACTATTAATACCACAAAGTAAAAGACCTGAATTCAAAATCCTACTGAAGCAAAAGTACAGAATTATGAATAGCAATGTTAACTTAAAGTATAAAAGTAAAACTACTGCTTTGGTTTAAAAAAAAGTCCCATTTGACTGATACATTATTATATATAGCATCATTGTATGTTTAATATGGATTTATCAGTGTGTATGCAGCATTTTTCTGCTGTAGCAGCTCATAGTGGATCTATTTTTAACTGCTTTATATAGGTTACATTCATAGTTTAGTACAGAATTTCCCAACCTAGTGGTCAGGCACCTCCAGAGGGTCGTGAGATAAATCTGAGGGGTCATGAAATGCAACAAAATAACCTCAAAAGTTATTAAAGTGAAAATGCTGCTTATGCTAACAACTAACAACAACTAGACATGTGAAACATGACAAGGGGCCCCAAATAAAAGCTGGTTTATGAAGTTAATGTTTATTTGTATTGCTCCCGCTATAATAACAACAACATGAAAATGAAACCAGCACGGCACAAATAACTGCAATGCGGTGTGTGGGCTAACGTGGCGACTCCCTGCATCAATACATTAGCTACTTCTAGAAGTAATAAGTTAAAATTGTTTCTCTTAATGTACTGGTAAGTGCACGGTCAGTATAGATGTGAAATAGATCTTGAATTGCATTCATAATGGTCTTAAAAAAGGCTTAAATTTAACTTATCGAAACCTGCAGAAACTCTAGCTGTCAGATGAAGCACAGTAAGAAGTATAATATTTGCCTGAAATGTAGCAGACTAGTGTAAAATAGCATTTATAGTATGGAAATAATTATGACTGAAATATGCCTTTTCTATGTTGTGGCATTTCCATTATCGTACTCAGTGATTCACGGTCTGAGCTGTTCTTTTTGGGAAATGATTATTTAAACAGTTTGCTCTTGCTGTAGATACTTCAAGGTGAAGCCAGATCCAGTAGAAGCATTTGTATTCTCTCTGAGTTTTATTCTCTCTGAGTTTTAATCTTTCTTCAGCTAATGAAGAAACAAGAGGGTCATTCATCTACTGTACATTGTAATGGACAGAAGTCTCCAGCATTCCAACATTTAGATCTGACATGTGATAGGAAACAGTGAGGGAATGCCCAAAGTTTCTCAATGAGCCCAGAAACCACAGCGCTGAAAGTTTTGAGGGCGTGTGCTGTAATGAAAATAAATACAGCAGTCATCAGGAAATGCATGTGACTGCCGTGCGTAGCGCTCAAATTGAATCTTATCGAATGATTCTCACACAACATGTAATTATGTCAAATTGTTAAGCGGCTCTGATATCAGGGAACATCCACTTTCAAGTACATTTCAGTGAAAGATATTCATAAATTAGGGGCGATTTATTTTTCTTAGCAACCATCAAAGCGATAATATTCTCCTTGAGCACAATGCAAACAAACACACTCTCCCCTCCTACGGCGGGAAAAAGTCGTCGAGGGGGTGTTGCTGGTGTTAATCTGCCTGAGATGCTGGCGTAGATCACACACCAGCCTATTCCTTCTGAAATACCCAATTATGCTATAATACAAGGCCGTGTATCTGCTACATGTTGTCAAGTAGAATTAAGTTTCTTGATTTTCCCTCATTCCCAGGAGGCTACAGTCCTCTGTGCTTTCATTCTGTAATTGCTAATAGGAATTTAAGAATATTAAGAATTAATGATTAGCGTGTGACTAGTCAGTTACAGCATGTGTGCGCTGTAGGTCTGCATGTGCGAGGAATTGCGTGTGAATGCTGAGCATGTATGTGAAGGGGCTGTGGCATAGGTCTTAATGTATTTTTAGGATTTAATGATATCCCTACACTCACAATGATGAGAGACACTGATCAGTTCCCTTTGTTGCTAATCCCCCCCAGGGTCACTCAATTGACCACTCTTATTAAAACCACTAAATTCCCCATTAGCACAATGTCAGAGGTGATTGTCAGGAGGAGGGAGACATTATCTCCAAGCGGCGCTGTTTGGTTTTATTAGCTCCACTGAGAAGGCGGGAGGTGAGGTTGGAAGACGGTGAGTAGGCGGAAGAAGGAGAAATGGCGGTGGTACATAGCGGTGACAAACCTGAGGTTGGGAGGCTTTCTATCTGTGGGAGCTCAAATTAGAACCTTTTTCCAGTCTCCTCAGACGAAGCCCCAATCATCTCAGCGTGCTCTGAAGGGTGCCAGCCATTACCTGCAAAGCTGCACCTCCCACTCCATTCTCTTGGCACGCGCTGCCAATAACGTTCAGCTCTCCTTTCACATTATACACCGAGGACACACAAGCTTTGTGTGTGTAGCCGCAGAGATAAGACGATGTAAAATACAGTCCTTAAGACCATGTCCTCGTGCTCATTGAGCAGCCAATAAATCCATAGTGTAATATGGATTATGCAGATAGATGTCAATGGATGAGGAACTCTTAAAGCCTATACAAATTACATTTAACAACCGGATATGTCAGGCATGCTAACATTGGCCGCTTGCTGTTAAATCCCCAACTCCAGCAGTGTGGCTGCACATGTTTTACATCTTGCTTTCCTTAAATAAATATGTTCCCAATTCTCAGTGTGCAGTATTTTTAGACAGGGTCCATATTGGTGCTGGAAATACTTGAAAACACTTGAATTTTAATGTTGTATTTTTGAAGTGCTTGAAACCGCTTGAAATTGTAATTGCATTACTTCCATAGTATGTCACTGTCTGACTGACAGGGACTAAATTTAGTACCAGCCAGCAGCCAAATGCTGCTAAAATATGGCATAGATTTGTTTCACTCACCAGCCAAAATAACAAAAATCTATTGAGTGGCTTTTAAAATTTTAACATTCACAAGCCATTTAGCCAATGGACAAAAGTAATTTTGAACTCTGCCGAGTGAATAGTTTGGTTTTAGGTAAAAAAAAAAGATACACTAAATCAGAGAGAGCATAATTGCTTTCACCTTTCGCACAAAAAGGGAACATGAAACGGTAAATAAAGCAGATACCTGAAAGTACAAATAGCAACACAGGAGAGAAACTAAACTTCAAACCATCAAGAGATTCAGTCAGAAGATTTAAAAGTACTGAGAACTGAACACAGAGACTTTTCAGAGAAAAAGAGAAAGGCAAAATCATCACCTGGCAATGGGAAAAGGGTCAACTGCCTATTTTTAGTGGGCTTAGCCTTGGTTTAAAAAAAAAACAACAACACTAATTTTGGTGTAAAAATGATATTTGTGTAATCTGTCAGTGTTTTTGGATGTGTGGCCTCTGATGGAACAGTAAGTGGGAGACTAACAGACGACAACGTGCCGTAACATTTCCATGTCAATTGAAAACGAAAAATATGAATTTATTTTGAGTATATGTATGTAATGGCTCGAAAATGCACAGTGAAAATGCTTGAACAGTGCTCAAATTTGACTTGGAAAAGATGTAGGAATGCTGTATGCAACACCGATGTCTGCTATCCATCAAAATATGAGGTGAATCAAGGTTAGACCAACCTGAGAGACTGTATTTTTTAACAGTTAACTTTACCTCGCTTGGTTTCTGAGTAAATTGCACATGCAGTCCCAGAGCCTTTCCTCTGGTCTGTTGCTAACAGCAGGTAGCCAGTCAGCTCAAAACAGAGAACCTTAATTATACCCCCAGCTCGCATTCCCCGTCTTGCAGACATTTCGCCGTGTGTACGCTTACATGCAGGCCAAGGCTAAGGCTGGGAATGGAACTGAGGCTGAGCCAGGGGGATTCAGACACAGCAGCCAATCAAAGATTTATCACCCAGCCGTCCAGCCTCCTGCCATCTGGAGATTCACACCATCTCTGTAGTCACTCCCAAGGAGGAGAGCCATGATGGGATTCTTTCTGTATCAGGCTGTCTGCGTGTGTGTGTCTCTCCCCGACTAACACTATCATCCTGACTTGCGTTTCGCTCATGCCCCACCGACTAATTAACCACTCGTGAGAGCAAAGGGGAGCTAGTATTGATAACACTGATATACCCTTGGGAGGGAAACTCTGGGAGCAGATATCCTGTCACATCTAATTCAGCCTTCGCTCAAATTCCACACCAAATGGAACAATTAATGTCGTTGTTTAACAAGATTATATAGTCTGCTGTTGAAGCAGGCCAGGGTAACAACTGTTTTTCAGCACAGATTAAATATTTTACTGTATTGTGAGTTATTCGATAAGGATTAATCACACAGGGTTGGAGTCTATTTATGTCTCTCCACAGCTCTGCTAAAGATAAACCAGTGTAATTTGTATCACGTGAAACAGACTGAGACGAGGCAAATCTACATTTCTTCACAAGATTTGTGATAAGGCAGGGGGAAAACAAACCCAAAAAATCTGCAACAAGGTGCAGAAGAAAACTCAACCGCATGGAGTCCAGGGGGGATTTGACTTGGCTGCCAAGTCTGCTAACCGTTCATCATCTAAACAATCTAGATATAATCAGAACCGAGCGCCCTGGAGCCCAGAAGTCCATATGTGGAATAAGTGCATGCATTTTGAGGGAGTAGCTATCGATAAGCCAAAGTCTGGAGCTCAAGGCTGTTTCTCAAGATAGCTGCTAGTTTCCCCATCCGATTCATTATGTGTGTCTATGCATAGTCAGCACATTTTTAAAACAAGCTTTAAGCAGTTATATAGAGCACGTTTGGTTTTATAATGATAAAAGAAAGTCAGATGCTATTTGCACTCGCAGTGGGATAACCAACATGGCTATTTGCACCAGGATGGAATAGCCAATGTGTCTATTTACTCCTGGGTGCATATAGCATACCATGGCGGAGACAAGAACCCAGGTGTTCATAGTCAACGATGCATTTTGCACCCTGGGTGTAAATATGTGGCTATTTGCACCTAGAGAGAAATAGCCAATGTGGCTATTTATGGCCCGGTGTTTATAGAGTAGTGTGGCTTAAACAAGTTGTCTGTAGCCAACCAGACTATTTGCACACATGGTGGAACAGCCAATGTGGCTATAGACAAGCATAGACAAGCACTCAGGTTTCCATAGCCAACAATGCTATTTGCACCTGGGGTGTAAATATGTAGCTATGTGCACCCAAGGTGGAATAGTGACCGTAGCTATTTACACCAGGGAGTATATATCCTAGCATGGCAGAGACAAGCACCCAGGCATCCATAGCCAACAATGCTATTTGCATCTGGGGTGTAAATATCCAGTGTGCCTATTTACACCCACATTCCAGAGACAAACCATGATCTTTTCCTAAACCTAACCAAGTAGTTCTGTTGCCTAAATATAAGTAGTTTTGTTTACTAAACCTAACATGTAGTTTTGTTTTCTAAAACTAACCAAGTAGTTTAAGACACGGAGAATGTGTTGCTCAGTTGCTTAACTAAGGGGGTTGTGTATAAATAAATGAATGGCTGATGTGTGCCTATTCACTTGGGTGACACTCTGTAAAAGAAAAGAATAATGTAAGCTCACCTGTTTTTTTTTTCTAGTTTAAATACTGCAGTGGAGAACCCCATTGCATTGCTCTGTGCTATTTTGGGAAAAGGAAATAAAAGGAAATGCTATAAAGTGGAGGGCGTGACTATAAGAGCAGAGGCAATTATTCCCTGTCAGCATTATTGCTTTTACTCCGCTCATGAAAATCTGCATAGTACTGGAAGGTTTTACAGCCATGGTGTGTAGTGAGAGGCTGAGCTGCCTCCCAGAGTGGGAAATGTCACTCAACATAGTCTGCTTATACCATTCTGACAGGAAGGACGAAGACAGAGACAGAGACAGAGACAGAGAGGAGACAGACGAGAGATAGATAGAGTGACAGAAAGAGAATTAATGAGTTGGAGTTGAAGAGATGGGGGGAATATATATATTCAGAGGGAGTATGAGATAGAATTTGTGAGCTAGATGCTATAGGATATATACATGGGAGGAGTGCTGGGTCTCAGCCAGCCTGGCCATCTCACTTACTCCACATGGCACTTTGAGGCCACTGCCACTCAGGCTGTCTCAGCTGACCTGATTCAACACCAGAAAGACCACTGTCTCGCTCCTCGTTCACCACCTCCGCCTGTCTTATTTGAGATAGACTACAGGATGGAGTCAAGTCCTCACTTTGAGTGATTTCTGTAAGATATAATCACACCAAAATTTTCCTAAGAACTTAAAGGCATAGTTTGGATTATTTGAGGAGGGGTTGTGTGAGATACTTAACAGTAGTAAGTGTATTAACTACAGTAGATGCTGGTCGGTGCACCCCCAGTTTGGAGAAGCAGAGAGGGGCACCAGCACAGAAGCTGAGCAACAAAAGGCATTTTAGCCACTTAAAAAAGGTCCACCTGAAACAAGCAATATAATTTTAAGTGTACACTATGTTTAGAATATTTTAACTGCTTGACTTTGCCATCAGACAGCCTTTCCTGACAAGAAAACGCTGGGACATACACTAAATATCGCTCTCTCCAAACCAACCAAACTTCATAGACAAAATCAGTAACTTTACCTTGCAGAGGAGAACAGAGTTGCTGACCTACTGGTGCCTTCTTCTATTAGTTTGTTTGTCTTATTGCATGACTTCGGTGTTCTAAAAGGGATTTTGGAAAAGTTTGGATTCACTAAAATCACAAAATAACACAAAATAACTACCCAATCAAGGCAGCAGAGGACCAGACACTCTGTGAGGTAAAATTACTGCTTTTTCCAAAGCAGTTTGCCAGACTTCGAGAGAGCAGTATTTGGCTGATAAAACTGTGGTTTCTGATCAGAAAAAGCTGTCTGATGGCAAGGTAAAGCAGTGAAAATATTCTAAATGTAGCGTATACTTAAACTGATGTTGATTCCTTAGGTGTGGTGCTGACACTGTCCACAGTAGTACATTGCCTAGCTTCCTACACCGAGCCATGTATAGAAAGTAATTCAGTGTCCATGGATAAATACCTCATACAGCCCTGCTTCAGAAAATCCAAACGATCCATTTAAGTCTTCATTGTAAGAACTTCATGTAAGATCTATACAGTATAATCACGCCCAAAGAACTGAAGTCAAACTTAATGAGACTTTATGGTAGTGATTATTTTCTAATGAATGGGTAAACATAGTTCATTGCAGCTTCTTCGCTTACATGCAGATTTCAGGGTTGCGCGGTTATCATGCCGTGTGTTTGCCGGTGGTGCACATAGTTATCATGCAGTATGTGTCTTCCTGCAGAGGTGTGATGATAGGCCAGGGTAATGAGCCACGGTGAGAGCAAGGTGGAGCTCAGTCAGGCGGAGCTGAAACATGTCTGCCAAGTGGAACAGAAAGGCAAACGTTTGTCTGGCTGGGAGACTCGCACCGCACACCTCCACCTCGCTCTGACCTCCCTCTCTCTGTCAGGCTCACCTCTCTCACCCCCTCATTTCCGTCTCTGACACTCTCTGACACTGCCACTGTTTCCACAACTTTGACCATCGCTCTCTCCTTCTGTCTCACTCCGTCACCTTCATCTTTCCTCCTTACTGAGCTGTCTTCTTTTATGATACTCTGCGTCTCAGCCTCTCGGCTCTGCTAATGTCTTATTCTCTAAGTCTGTCTCTCCTCTGAGGTATTTTTGTCGCTCCACGTCATACAGTACATTTCATGTCAAGCGTTTCTATGTTTAATGTGACACATTTGTCTCAGTCATTTTTTAAATGCTTTTCGGTGTTTCAGTTTCCAGTTTTTATGCCTTTGCGTCATCCCATTCCTGTGAATGAAGTATCTTCAGATGGTTTTGATGTAATTTGTTCAAGCTTGGCAGACATGTCCACTTGGGCTCAAGGGTGAACTGATCAGATTTGGGTGGTCCAAGGTCAAAGTTCAAGGTCACTGTGACCCAAAGTGTGTCCGTGTGTCCTGTTTACGCGAATGCAATATCTTAAGAAGGCTTTGACAAAATGTTTTCAACCTTGGCAAACTCAAGGATAATCTGATTGTCCGTCCCATTCTCATGAATGCAATATCTCAAAAACACTTTAAGCGACTATCTTCAACCTTGGCAAACATGTCCACTTGGACTCAAGGATGAACTGACTATATTTTGGGGGTCAAAGGTCATGGTGACCTCACAAGACATCTTTTTGCCTATAACTCAAGAACTCATAGGGTACTTATCACAAAACTTTACTCAAATGTCTCATAGGATAAAATGAGGTGATGACATTTTATATCCAGAAGGTCAAAGGTTAATGTCATTGTGACATCATGATGTTCAGCTCTTTATCAATATCGTGATCAAAATGCACTCAATCCCATTTGTTAAATTGCTTCAAAGTCCTTGTTACATATTATATAGACATGGATGTAAACTGGAACTTGACTGGTTGATGAAGGCATACAATCATGAGGTGGTAATTCTAGTTCTCTACTCACCTCCTGCTTTAACTTTTGTTTTCCTCTCTGTCTGTCTGTAGCCGGTGCCCATTGACGACTCTTTCTGTGGTCTGGACATCAACCAGCCACTCGGTGGTTCCCAGCTGGTGACCGGTCACACTCTCTACACCGAGACTCGCGACCGCATGACTTCTGTCACCTCCTATGTCTACAATGGCTACTGCGTGGCCTTTGTGGGCACCAAGAGTGGACGTCTAAAGAAGGTCAGTAACCGACTCCTTTCCTCTTTTCACCTAACAGTTAAAGGTCTACTGTTGGACATTTTTGCTCACTTTGTCACGGTGATACAGAAGGACTCGGGCTGTCCAGTGGTCCACGGGGCACAGACACTGTGAAGTGGTCCTATTTCCGTGCAGATGGATCATGGTCACAGGGAAACTTATCTCCTCAATATTTAATGCCTGCTGTCAAAGCGTCAGAGAGAGAGAGGTAATGGCGACGGCCAGCTCACTGTAGTGGTCATTACCAGTTGCTTGTTAAGTGAGCTCCAGTGTCGCAGTGTTGAATAACCTGCGCTGGCCCATTAATTTTAATAGGCACCTTTCTGCCTGTGGCCCACTGAGAGGCAAAAGAGAGTGCATGCCCCTGCACTAAACCTTCTAGACTTGGTTAGAGTACACCGACGCCGTAGAGGGTTAAGGGCTGCCGGTCAGTTAATAATGATAGATTTCTCACCCCGGCCACAGGAAACAAGGTATTAGATGAGATCTCTCTCTGACAGGATTGAAAGGTGAGGAAAGTGAGTGCTATATGCTCTGGGTTGGGATGATATGAGGAGTGAGACTGTCAATCAGAAGTTTCTGTGTTATGCTTATTAATTTAGAGCAGCTGTTGCGCTGTTCTGGGTCTGAAATCATCCCAGATAGCAGATACTTAGACTGTGATGAATGTTAAAGGGATAGTTTGGATTATTTGATGTGGGTTTGTACGAGGTACAAGTCAGTGTATTAATTACAGCTCATGGTGGTCAGCATGCCCCTAGTTTGGAGAAACAGAGAAGGACAGCAGCACAGAAGCTAAGCAATGAACTGATGTGGACAGGGTCAGCAGTAAAACATATTTTAGCCGCTTAAAAAAAGGTCCATCTAAAGAAATCAATATCAGTTTAAGTGTACGCTATATTCTGAATATATTCATTACTTTACCTTGCCATCAGACAGCCTTTTCTGATGGTAAAACACTGTTATATGAGCCAATAAAGTCTTCACGACACCAGTTTTAAACTTTGATACAATACTAGTATTAAAAAAAATGGTTCTTGATACCACTCTGGATGCCATCACAAAATGAAAGGCACACACTTAACAACCTGCACACAGTGCTGGTACAGAAATAAAAGAGTTTATATGAGTTTTTTTAAAGCGTACACTGTATTTCAAATATTTTCACCGCTTCGCTCTGCTGTCAGACAGTCCTTTACAACAGGAAACCGCTGTTATATAAGCCAGATATTGCTCTCTCCAAACCGACCAAACTCCATGGGCGAAATCAGCAATTTTACCTTTCAGAACACGTCTGCCGCCGCCTCAATCTGTTAGTTTGTCTGTGTTATTCAAGGACTTTATTGAATCAGAACTCTTCTTTTAAAACACAGAAGTGTAAAGCACAAACTAACAGATTGAGGCAGAAGTGGAGCAGCAACTCCCGTGTTCTGCAAGATAAAATGACTATCTTCACCCAAGGAGTTTGGTTGATTTGGATAGAACAATATTTGACTTATATAAGGTGGTTTCCCAGCTGAAAAGGCTGTGTGGCAGCAAGGGAAAGCAGTGGAAAATATTCTAAATACATAGCTTTTTGTAACATTGCTTAGCTTCCACACTGGTACTCCTCTCTGCTTCTCCAAACTTGGAGACATCCCGACCGCCGTCAACTTTAGCTAACTATCGATAAATACCTCATACACCCCTACATCGAATCACGCGAGCTATCCCTTTAAAATTTTAATGACATGTTTGAATGTAGATAATATGCGTTTGTGTGTGTGCATTGTGTCACAGTAGTTGTTTGTCTTGCATACTGATGCTTCTTTCTAGACTACATTTAGACAGCTGGTTGAAGGATTTGTCAGTATTCACTTGGCTCCTCGTCACACGGGGGTGCCTGTTTGAGTGACAGCAGGAGTGTGTCACGGGGCCATAACTGGCTCATACAGTCGTCCCTCCCCCTACTAACAGCTGCAGGAGGCTCAGTGGAGGATATTGCAAAGAAAGAGAGAGTTGCTAAAACCAATTTGATACCTCTTTTGGCAAGTTCTTTGTTATTTCGAGCCTGGCAACGCAACACAAATGGTGTTGGCCTGGGTTATTTTGGTCTCCATCTATTCATAATTAAATCAATACACCAATCAGGCTGTGGTGGAGAGAATATTCATTCGATGTAATCCCCTGTTTGAGCTGTTTAATAATTAAGCACCTTTTTCTACTTGGTTAAATTAGATGAGACAGAAAAGAGTGTTTTCCCCACTGTGTTGCTGTTGCCTGCATATTGTATTTTTCTCCCCGCTTCCTTCCACACTCTTGTCTGTAGCTGCCGCCTGCCTTCAATCCATGCAAAATAGCCTTGCGTGCTTCTGTGTATTTAGGCTCGCTCCTCAGAGGGGCATGACTGTAACCACAGTAACGCTAACATGGGGGAGGAAGTAGCCAGGATATGAGTAGGGCACCTCGAGAATGGGTACCACGGTCTGGTGGGCAGAGCAGAAAAACCATGTCGAGCACTCAGCCACAGACACAGCTCCAGAAGAATTTAGTAATACTACTTGTGCTAACATAACACTTTAATAAATCTCCTATTAATGAGTATCATCTTGTTTGTTTCATCCTCATTAGTTATCATCCTCACACTATGAAGTAGCTGAGGTGAGAAAATGCAAGTTTATGGTCATCAGTTTAAGATCATGGATGTTAAGTAGGGCAAAACTAATGACTATTTCCATTGTTGATTAATCTATCAGTTGATGTATAATGTCAGAAAATGATGCAAAGTGTTTCCCACAGCCCAACATGATGCCCTCAAATGTCAAAGACATTCAGTTTACTGTCATAGAAGAGTAAAGAAAACAGAAAATGTTCACATTTAAGAGGCTGAAATGAGAGAATTTTGCTTCTTTTTTCTTAAGAAATTACTTAAACCAATTAATCAACTATTAAAATAGTTGGTGATTAGTTTAATAGTTGACAACTACTCAGTTATTCATTGCAGCTCTAATGTTAAGAGTGAACAAAATAGGCCCCAGGACTGAGCCTTGAGGCACACCTCTTGAAATTTGCTCAAATTTGGATTGAATATTTCAGTTAGCTACACACTGCTGTTGGTCCATGAGATAACTCTCAAGAACAATAATTATAATAATAACTATATATTGTTTTTAAAATCATTATAACTCAAGTAGATGAGTCTGCACAACAGCTATAAGGTTGTGGTCTGGACAACTCTATTTTTAAAATGATGTATTTTTAGTGATTGTTATAGTTATTGTTCTTGTTGTGGATGGCCCTTAAGACTTTTATCTCTGTGCCTAGGAGCTTTTATTTGTTTTTTACTGGGCTACATTTTAAATGAGATTTCTACCGCAATGTGCTTCTGAGTCAACAGGAATGTTGAGTAACTGAATTAATTCTTTCTGGTAGAAGTACTCTGAATACTGTAATACCCAGCAAAAGATGGCATGAAGACTAGCCCTCAACATTATGTGTTCTTTAGGTTTGAGAGAAAACAATTGTCAGTGTTAAAAGACCAGTGTGTAGGATTTAGTGGCATCTAGCCGTCATCTCGCAGAGTGCAAACAAACACCTCTTTTTCCAAGCATGTAGGAGAACCCACAGTGCTGATACACTCTCAAAAAAACAAGACAGGCCCTATTTAGAGCCAGTGTTTTGTTTGTCTGTTCTGTGCTACTGCAGAAACTCCATCGAAGAGGAACCGTACCCTCTGTAGATACAAATGGCTCATTCTGAGGTCATGAAAAATTCTTATTTTCAGGTGATTATACACTAATCAAGCTCAAAACTAAAATTACAGGCTACTCCAAAGTTTCCACTTCTGTTTCTTGACTTTATTTGACCCTGATTTGTTTGAAATCACGTGATCAGACAAAGAGCTGCCGCCACGATGCAAAAAAATTTACATGCAGGTACAGTATGTTATTGGACAAGGACCAGTCACGCTTTGCATGCAGGCACATGATTCAAGGCAGTGACTGTCCACCTAATGTGCATGAAAGAGAGAATGACCACAATTAGCCTACCCACCGTATCAGTCTGCACCAGCGTGGAAAAAGAAAGCATTACTTTTTTAATAGGTGATGAATAATCAATAATGCTGCATGACAGTAGTCGTAGAGGAAGAGGACTGCTTTGCCCCCTGACTTAAGGTTTCCTCCTGCGTTTGAGTCTGTCTGAAATATGTATGTGTTTACATTGAGGGTGTTATCCATTCACTCCCTCAGGTGTCACAAGGAGGGCAGAGGGATAGGGTGACCTGATGAGCCCTGGCTGCAGCTGCTCTGCAGAAGCCTGATAAGCTCCTCCTTGTGTGAGACACGTAGACGGGAACGCTGCAGGCTCCCTTCAGATCTGAGCATGACACAGCTATAGGGTGACAAGATGCTTTACTGGTGATACAGTTCTATAACTTTACCTCTTTCATGCAACCGAGAGAGGCACACAGATGAGGAGAGGGAGGGATGTCGTGTGCGGGGATGCACGGTTCTTGGGGGTGTGAGTGTGAGCCATGATGGGAAAAAAATAAGAAAAGGAAGGAGTAGCAGGAAGAGGCAGAGATAGAAGGAGAAGGAGGAAGGTGCTGGGGGAGGGAGGAAGAGACCGTTGAAATGTGAATTTAGTGCCGCCAAAGAAACCAGGGCTGCACCGCTGCCTGTAATTGGATTGGCTCCCTTCCCAAAGAATCCCCCCCCCCCCCCCCCCCCCCCCCCCCTCTGCCCTCCATCTCCCGCTTCCCCATTCAATCCCGCTCCTCCTTCCCTCCCTCCCGCGCCCCCCCACCCCCCACTCTCCCCGCAGACCCTGCTCCTCTATATGCTGCTGTTGGGCTTTGCTGGAGCATGGCAAAGCAGGAGGGATAGTGTTGGCGGATACAGCTGCCTGTGGCCGGCTTTTGCAGGGGATTGATTGAGGAAGAGGGGTTAAGAGGGTGGGGGGAGTGAGCAGACACTGAGGTGAGGAGAATGCATATATAGTGGAAACAATAGCACTACAGGTGTGAGCTTCCTGCAGTATATTAGCACTCACGTGCTGTGATCATGTGTACAGGGTGTGAAGTGCTTACATGCTACTGTGTGATGGAGGATCAAACAAACAAATCTATATTTTGTGCAGGTGGAGTGAAAGATATGTTACTATCATACAAGAGTTATGTGATAAATGTGTAGCCTGAGTGTCATGAGGCTTTCAGAAACTGGCTGTGGACTTCTGGGTGGCACCCCTGGAGGCAATGATTGATTGTGGAGGGCAGCAGATGTTCACCTCAGCAGAAAGCTGCGAGGGGGCAATCAATATCCCAGGCCTTTTTCTAGCTACACTGAAACCAGTTCCATGTGGACTAAACATGACCAAAACTAGACCTTTTGTCCACTCTCAGCCAATATCAGCAATCGAAAAAGATTTCAGTAGAGGTACCAATACTAATACCTTGACTTTGATACCGTTTCCTGAACATGCATTTTTTTTCCACACCAGTTTTTAAAAATCCATTTAGACAAAAAGAACTGGATAAATGAAAATGCTTTTGCTCTGCACACATGACTGAACATGGACTAAAATGAAGAAACTGGACAATATTCAGAATATGATTGTCAAAAAGAACATTAGTAACAAACAATATGGGAGCAATTTCCCATTGGAAGTGTTCAGTGTGCCCAATCTAAAGAGGAAGAAGGGAATGATTGTGTAGGTGACATTTGTGGTACTGGGAAAGAGTGGCGGAGTGATACCTCTTACTTTCCCTGTGTCTGGCTGTCAGCTTCAGAAGTTTTTCTCCTTTTACCTGTCGGCCTATAAACAATGCAATAGTTGCTGTCAGAGATGTTCTCCGCCACAGCTCCAGATTATCCACCTGGGTGGATGATGAGGTGAACGGACTCACTGAGCTAACAGGCTAGCTGCACTGGCTAGCTAACAAGTGGCACATAGTTCCCTTATCTGTACACTTTATTTCTTTTCCTCAGACTGTTCTGCCTAGTCCTGCCCTACCGTGCTGTGAATGACGAGTACTTGATGCCTCACCAAGGGGTCTTTGTGATTGCCAGAAAGCCTTTCTAATATTGTGAAAGGGTGTACTTTAACCATAAACCATGACATTTTCCAAAACACACCCGAGCAGTTTTTGTTCCTAAACCCTCCCAAGGAGTTTTTCTGCCTAATCTTAACCAAACTGCGACTGAAAACTGGAAATATTTAAAAAAAACAAACTGAAAATAACAAGTCAACTAAGTCTAAAAAAGAGTCAGCAGTGACATTTAGCTTCACATTAGACACAAAGTCCAGTCTCCCGGGTGTGAGTCCAGTGTTTGATCGATTCATCCACCACAACCTCTTTGCCAAATTTCTCCCAACTGCCAATATCCACACTCGCAATCACAGCCAATTACAGCACAGTGAGGCAGGACTAGGTGGAACAGTCTTAGGAAGAAAATAAAACTTTGTGCAAAAAAAAATAATGATCCTTGTTTCTGTGTGTAAACAGCGTTTTACCTCTATGTCTCTACGCTGTGTAATGTTAGACAGTGTGATTATTTGCTCACTGATGCTAATTTACTCCTTATAGGTGTTGAAAATTGGTATCGAATGACAAGGAACTTTTCAGTACTTGATGGGATTGAAGCAATGCTGTCAGTAAAATAAAGGTATCAAGGTTCGATAAGCCCTAGAAGCAGCATGGTGGCTCAGTGGTTAACACCGCTGCCTCAGAGCAAGGTCCTAAATTTGAATCTCGGCTGAGGCAGGGCCTTTTTGTGTGGACTTTGCATGTTCTCCGTGTGTCTATATGGGTTTCCTCCAGGAGCTGCACCGTGGCTGCCCATTGCTCCTAATACTTAGGATGGGTCAAATGCAGAGAATGCATTCTACTATGCATCGTATTACTGTGTATGTGACAAATAAACTTGATTTACCGTGTTCCAGTGAGTGTGTAGTCCTGACCATGACTTAATGTCCTATTTAAATTCCAGACCTAGATTTACATTGATACTCACCAGGCTCCATCGTCTACATTATCACTCTTATGTACCCGCAGACCAAAAGACTGCTACGGGGCTCTGCCGGTCAAATTATAGAGATAGGCAATCTGCTATGCAGTTTATTCTGGATACACATTACCCAAGAATTGCATCATCTAAATTGGAATTGGCTGTGTGTGGTTCACTTTGTGCTTAAGCACAGACATATCCCACACGGGGGACTGGGATTGGTGGGAAGCAACGACGGCATTAAGGAGGAGAGGAGCTGCGGGGAGCGCTGCCTTTGATATAGATGGAGATGGAGGGCACGGCTGCACATGTAAAATTGGATGTTGAAAGACATCCCAGCAATAGATGAATGGGGAGGTTAAAGCCAGCTCAGCAGAGGCACATTCAGGATTCCCCTGTTAATCAGAGTCAGTTCGCAGACAGTGAGAATGAACATGCTCCATCCCAGTTTCTGCCATACAGAGCGGCAGGGGTTAAGAGCTGTTGAACTGGAGACCAAAGAGATACGCTCCCTCATGGCCTCCTCTCCTGCGTTCTACATTCAACAGAGTTACTCGCGTCTATATAGGATAACTTATTAATTTATAGAGTCCTGAAACCTTAACTTGAAAATATATCTATTTTATAAAGATAGCTTTTTTTTAATCAGTAGTTTAAGGGAAGGAAACTAAAAATGAAGGAAGCGTCATTACATCATTCTGTGCTCTGCTTGGTGCCAGTTCTGTTGAAGCCTCTGGGAGATGCTATGTCAGTCACGCTATTTGGAGACTAATAGCAAATAAACAAATGCGCACATTTGGAGAAACCGGTCAGTGTGGTCTTTTCTGAAGTGTTTTCTTTCATTTGTTAGAGACATTTCTTCATCAAAGGTCATGCAATGTAGATATCTCGGGTTTCAATGTGCGTCTCCATGCACCAAAGTCTAGCACTAAGCAGTGCAAAGAATGTTGGTTTGTGATGCAGTGACCCTTCTTTCTTTTTCAGGCTTCATATTTTGACTTGCACTGCATGCTTTGTTTTCTGTATTCAGGCACCACAAATAATGGAGTTGGATATGAGAGCTGAATGGAAGTCAGGGGTTGATTAGTGGCGTTTTGTATCAGCAGTAAACCATGGATGAAAAAAATGTCTTCCGGCTCTTGATGATGCGCTGCTTTCGGCCTAATTAATTCTTCTCATCACGCCCTGATGAATAATCAGGAATTGGTTTGGATGATGCCCCCGGCAACTGAAGGGGACAACTTGAAAGGGTGGTTCAGGTGTTTAACCGGACAAGTCCTGTTGAACTGGTTAACGTAGCCGAGGGTGCGTGGCTGAGACTCACCTGGTTCCCACGCTGGCCTGAATAACAGCAGGGACGTGTGTGTTTGTTGTGCAGACAGTGCCGGAGTGTCGCTGAGGGGAGCAGCTGATCGCAGGGCATAAAGTGTCGGGGACTTGAAAGGCTTGTAAATGCAGGCAGCTGCTCCTGCAGGGCCCTGGTGCACAAGTGGTCAACCCCTCCTCCAACCTTTCTCTTAAGCCTCTATGCTGTGTTCACCCACGGTGAGTCTCAGAGAGTTTGTCCTTGGATTGGTTGTCCTCAGAGGGGAATGTGATCTGAGAGCCGTGCCGCCCCTAGCGAGGCTGCTCACCTGCCTGACTCGCTCAGGCCCAGCTTTTGTGCGACCCCGGCTTAGCCTGGCCTTAATTTTTTATGTGGAAACGAGGGATCGGCTGAGCAGATTTTGTGTCACTGCAGGCCTCGTGTTTGCTGTAGCCGACCTGGATTGTCAACGTGCTAATGGAGGAGGAAATTGGGAAGAGAGAGTACAGCACGCATGCACTGCAACTCTGCAATTATCTAGACATTACCTGTGGGAGCTGTGTGTGTGAATGCAAATGTCAGAATCAGTTGCCCCGGAGTTAACCCTGCCAGCTCCCTGTAGTCCAAAGTCCGGGTGAACCACATGTGTGATTAGAGTGACGGGGCCTGTTGATGGCGCTGTGCTGTGTGTAGCTGTTTCGTCTCTTTTCTGCTTGCCTGTATATTGCATCCCTTTTCACACAGACTGTCTGCCAATCAGTATCAGCCTACATGAGTCTAATACTTTCTTAGCTCCAGTTTTATTGCCTTCTTTTAACATCTATGATGCGAAAACATCAGATTTACAGTCAGAGAAAGTAAAAGTGTGGATCCTGCAAATCCCAGCGCACCACAAAGTGTTGAGTCATGCTATCACCCCTCCATCACAGCTAATTCATTTTGAGACTTTGTAGTGACATCAATGCAAAAGCAGTGATCATTATTCCTCCTCCTCCTCCTCCTGCACGCTCTGCAGACGCCAACCATCACCTAAACCATATGGAGTATTTCCACGCGGTGTCATGTGAGAACACATCTGGTGCGGACGTGTGCGCGGCATGTGCGAAAGGGTCCTGACCTTGTTTTCAAGACATAGTTCAGAGTGCATGTGTGAAAACCAGCTTACAAACGGTGGGAAGGCCAGTGACCGAAATTCACAATCACGGACAGACAGGTAGACAGATAACTAGTGAGAGAAAGAGGCTCTAACTAGAGGTGAGGATGACGTCCAACTGAATAGAAACTCACCCTTCTTCCCCTGTACTCACTATTATGATATATGAAGTGTGATACGAACACGAACCCTGTTCACTTTGCTTTATTACCAACTTTCAGTTGTTTTTTCCAGTTGGTCATTAGTGCTCCCTCGTGGGATTGAGAATAAACACAAAGAATGAATCATTTTAATGGCTTTATTAGACATCTCCATTGTCACTGCACAGCTTGCATTAACCTTGAGCTGACATGAAAAGAAACACAATTACAAGTAAAAGGCGACGTCACAATTGCCACCAGGTGGAATTTGTTTCCAATCATCGTACTCACAAATTGTTATTTCTCACTGAATGCCTTCTATAATAACCATTGCATCACTTTGTTTCACAATGAATGTGGTGTTGTGGTCCAATTAATCCCACACACAGTAAATAATTGCATCCTTTTGTTCAACCATTGTCTTTGTGTTGTAAGTCCTGTTTGTTTAAAATTAAATGAAAACCATACCCAACACACCTGTTTGTGAAGCGGGCAGCAAACACTTCGAACTTAGCAAAATGAGAAATTGACAAGTGGCGTGGAGGCATAAGGAGTGTTTTAGTTGAGATGACAGCTGCCAATATGTGTCTATTAGAGTTATTTCCAAGACTCTCCCTGCTAGATTGCTTGCAATCTTTTTAATCATGTTAAACTAAGTAATGCAGCCTCGGATTGCCCAACGGCAACAGCTGGAAGCCGAGCGTAGCCTGCAGAAAGTACTTTTTACGAGTAAAAGAACATTTTCCCTCCCAACACAACCTGCAGCTCTTTCTCAATGAAGCTGAATCAAATGTCCTACTGTAAGACCAGCAAGATTTGAAAAGTGCTAAATTGTATTTTCTGTCATTACGAGGACCTCGGGGCTCAGCGGATACCAGCTCACAGAGAAAGATTGTCCTCCTAACCTCGACAGAAAGACGGGATGACCAGTAAATATTATCTCACATTTGTGTGAAGTGCTTTTTTTAAAGGTTTTTTTCTGCTTCGTGGGGGAACACCGTCTCTGATCAGCAGGTGGTCTGAGCTCTACTGAATATCCATGAAAAACTTCACTAGAGCCTGAAGCTTTAAGTCCTCCATCTAAACTGTGGAAACAACATTCAGAGTGAATGTTATATTTATATTCAAGAGCATATTGAACTTTATTGAGGTAAAGGAATTCAAACTTCTGGGGCATTTTAAGTTTGGAAGACTGACAGTGTTTTCTAGGGCTGGGACGATATGCTTATCTCCCAATCATCATTGCCATACAGCACATAAAAGTACATGTAGCTGTTTCTGCTCAGTGTGGAGTGTTGAAGCCGTACTTGCAGATTGAGTTAGCAATGTGAAGTCAGCAGCTCTTAGATCATCGCAAAAATATGCCTGGAAGTCTGTGCACAAATGGTGTTTTATGGTGAGGATGTGAAGTAAAGTGGATAATGATATTACAGCGATTGCAATGCAGTTTTCTGCATGTTAGTGGCAATTCCCAGTATGTGTTAGCGTTGAGCTAACTGGCTAAGTGCTAGCTATTAATATATTTAAAAAACTGACTGCACAATAGAAATCTGTTTAAAAAAAAATCCAGATATTTAAGAGGACCATTTTTCTTTTCTACCCCTTAGTGTTGTTATGTAACAATACCAAAAATGCAGGGTATGATAATATGATAAAAAGTCTATTATCGTATATTACCATAACCATCTATAGTCTGTCTGATCACCAGCTTGTACACTGAGTAGTGAACTGGTAGGATGTCTGTGTGACCTTTCAGAACCTGGCCTCCACTTGACCCCCTCCTGCTCAGTTCTGAACCCTGAGCCAGATAAAGAGGCTGCTGGCCGGCCGGCCGGCTGTCGGCGGCCCCGGGCTTCAGCTCCAGCAGCAGCAGCAGCAGGCAGTGTCTTTTATGGCCGTCTTTAGAGTGTACAAGCCTCTCTATCTGCCAGACCTGGTCCAGGCTCCTCTAAACCCTTCACTGTTAAAAGGCCAGAGGAAGACTGAGAGCCCCCGCCGTTCCATTCATCCGAGCCTTATATCTGCTTTTTCCTTCTTAGTCTCTCTGATTTACTCTCCCTCACTATGTCTTGTCTCCGTGTCCCTCTCTCTTTTCATAGCAGTGAGTTAAATGCAGCCTGGTCAGTCAACCGGCTGTCCCTTCTCATTTTCGTCCTCTTTTCTTCTTCTTCGTCCCCACTCCTCTCTTTCTTTCTCTGTCTCAGTTTCTCACTCCGAGTCTTTCTCTCCTTCTCCTCCCTGCTCAGACTGTTACAGTGACACAGCCTACCCTGCAGTGATCTCATTAATCACATTCAAACAGCTCTCTGTTGCTTTCTCTCCTTCTATCGCTCTCCCTTTCCATTCTCTTCCTCTAATTGCATGCTCTTTTCTCTGCCAGTGTCTCGAAGGAAGCGTTTTTCATTATCTAACAACAAGAGACAAATACTCGTACAGTGCATACATTTTTTACTACAGAGGGATTTTATACATGTAGGCTTAATTTGGCTGGAAGATGCGGAGCGGTATGCATCCACGCCAATGCAGATACATCCCAAAAGACGCAAACACAGAATCACATATGTCCACAATTATGTTGAGCACTACTTATTCATTCATTTTATCTTTGCAGACAACTTGATGTTATTTATTAGATTGGCAGAGCCGCCTTCTTTTTGAAGGAAATAAATTATCCTGTTGAGTGTGTTCCATAATTGGACTTAACTTCATGAGTGAGATTAATTAACCCATTGTTGATTGGACACGCTTTTCACCAGAGACTACATGTAGATAGAGAATTGCTGTAATCCAATTTTTTTTCATCATATTATCTTGCTGATTGGGCTACAAATTGAGTTGATGGCAGGCTTGTTTACTTTCATGAAGAAAATGTTCCTGTGTTTGGAAGTACTTAAAGGGATGGTTCAGTTTATTTGAAGCGGGGTTGTATGAGGTTACTTGTCGTATAGTCAGGATATTACCAACAGTAGATACCGATCAGCGAGCCCCCAATTTGGGGAAGAAAAGTGTGAAAGTGAAAAGCAGTGAACTGCTGTGGACATGATCAACAAGAAAACATAATTTAGCCACTTAAAAAAGGTCCACCTAAAACAATCATTATCAGTTTAAATGTACGTTATATTAAGAATATTTTAACCACTTTACCTTGCTGTCAGACGGCCTTTTTCTGATCGAAAGTTGCCCTGAATTGAGCCAAATGTTGCTCTCTCCAAACCAACCAAACTCCATAGGCAAAATCAGTCATTTTACCTTGCAGAACATGGGAGTTGCTTGTCTACTGGTGCCTTGTTCTATTAGTTTGTTTGTGTTATTGCGTGACATCAGTGTTTTCGAAAGATAATTCAGATCCACCTCAGTCACACAATAACACAAACAGAATAACTGATGCAGGCAGCGGCAGACCGGCAACTCCTGAGTTCTGCACGGTACAATGACTGCCATTGCTCATGGAGTTTGGTTGGTTGGGAGAGAGCGATATATGGCTTCTATAAGGGCCAGAAAAGGCAGTCTATGGCAACATAAAGCTGTGAAAGTGTTCTAAATATAGCGTAAACTTAAACTGATAAAAATAAAAATGCATTTTGTTGCTGACCCTTTCCACACCAGAACATCGTCTCTGTGCTCGTTCCCCTCTCTGCTTCACCTAACTTGCCCCATGCCGACCGGCATCTACTGTAGTTAATACACAATCGATACCTCGCTCAACCCTACATCAAATAACTCGTACTATCCCTTTAAAGGGAGAAGAAAAGATAGATCTTGGCGCTGCCTTCACACTCTCGCTCACATACAGAGCCTGGGAGTCATACTATGCCTGTGGCAGGGGATTGTGTGGTTTTCACCAATGTTTGGAGCAGTAGTGTCATTAGGAGTGGGAAGCCACATCAAACGCCCCCGACTTAACCAAATCCATGTCTTCCTGGTAAAGCGCAAGGATTAAAGAAGTGAGGCTGAATTTTCCCCAAATGTTTATCTTGGTAAGAGGTGGCCTTTCCCATTCTTATGAATATGGTATTTGTAACCCACGCACTCTGGCAATCGAATGTTTTACGTGCAATAAAAACACGAGGAAAATGTGTCCAACACATTATGCAAGGGAGCTGTGTTGGGAGGCAGGGCCTCGCAGCCTATCAATATTCCTGTTTAGTCTGCAGCCAATGTAGGCACCACAGGGAGAACATTTGAAATTCATAGAAATTCTTATCAGTTGTTGCGTCGCTGTTATTGATCTGTTACTGTGGAAACAGAATAGCATGGGTGTAGGCCTTGTTATGTTTTTTTTTTTTTCTTGCCTGAGGTATAAGTCTCAGAGCTCCAATGACTTCCAACAGTTCCACCAATCAAAGGGAAAATTTCTCTCGATGTCAAATGAACTTTAAGTACTCAGTGCTTGACTTTTGTCCTCCGAGTTGCCAGCTGGCATCGTGCATGAGTTTTTCTTTTTTTTTTTCTTCTTCAATTTCCCTGCTGACCTTGCTGAAGTACACAGAGAGAAAAGGGACAGACAGAGAACAAGTAAACATCTTTAGGACAGAAAGAAAAAAAACAACACAGAAATAGATTAGCGAGCAACGTCTGTCAAAGTGGATGGCTGGCTCAGTGCCAAGCGTTATTGATTTGCTTTACAAAGCACTTGAATGGGCCAGATAACTGTGATTAGCCAATTCATTACTGCTGGCTCTTAGAGTGGTCCAAAATTAGATAAAAGGGGGGGAATAGGAAGGACAGAGGGGGAGGGAGTGAGAGCAAACTATTACTTTGTAAACTTGCACAGAAACTCTAGCGAAGGCCCGCAACAGAGGGGGGAATCTTTTTGAAGTTCTTGATGAATTTTCCCTATTTTACATGCATCGTAATGATCATCCTCATTAGAAGCAGTTACAAAATGAAAAAAAAAGGGAAAAAAGATGCATTGTTTATGTGTTTGATAGCATGCATAATGATTCTAGATTACTCAAGCAACCAAAACAGCATTCCTCTCATCTACTTTGCAAATTGTGTGCTTCCATTTCAAGAGCCTCTTCAAGTGCTACAGCGCCAATAGATCTTAGAAATGAGAATTGTTTTGGCTTTGATGATACACTAAACTGTTGTCTGTGCGAAGGCAAACTGAGTGTGACAGCGACTAATGTTTCTGTCTGATAGGGAGACAGCTTTACTGCTCCTCTGTCTCCTACTTCATACAAGACAGCAGCAGTTATCAGGCCCTTAGAGTTAAGCTTGTCTGGGTGACAGCGTTGTTTAATGTATTTCTATGATCACGCAGTGTTTACAGGAAGCTTTTATGGGCCCTACGCAAATCATTTCTTTGATATATGCGTTTTGACATCGTACACTCATCTGGTTATCATTTATTATGCATGTTATGGCAATAAGAATTAGGAATTGTAGTAATATGCCATGTTCTGTCTTGTTGCGGCATTAAGTAGCACATCTGTCCTGTTTCCCTTTGAGATACTGCTGTTTACCTCTGAAACTTGGCTGTTAAAACTCTTGACAGTGAAGGATCGAGGCGAGCGGGCCTTTATCATTTCCCCCGATTTTCCTCTTGCTCCAATTTCCTTTCTACTTTTGTTCCGTGCACACTCTATCTCCTTATGTCTCTCTCCATCTCTTACCGCGGGGCTGTCAAGTAACTCCAGCTAGCCATCAGCCTAATGAACAGTGATACAGTGCTAATAGCATGTGATAATATTTCAAGCCACTGGTAATCTCCGCTCACTCAGCCTTTACCTGTTCCTCACGTCTGCGCCTTTAACGCACACATACACAGACACAGACACACACACACACACACACACACACACACACACACCCACACACACACACACACACACGGGGCATCTCTTTCTCCTGACAGCTGTATGTCAGGTCTTGGCCTCATGCTGTCATGAAACAGAGCTGTCAGCCCAGACTCCCTCTTAATAGTCCAGCCGTCCAAGCAAAGACGGCTACAGTCTTAATGGGATTGGACAGATCCTTCTGCATAGCATGTAACGCAGTGTGCGGTGTGTTGTGTTCACTGGCTAGAACAGGGCTTCCCAAACTTTGAATCTAAAATATATGTAACAATCGTGTGTCCTAAAATGTGTCCAAATAGTGAGTTGGAGCCATAGACTTTGTACAAAATAGGTTGAAATCCTATTTAATATGCAGTCTATGGTTGAAGTGAGTTGTTCCACCCACCCCCTCCTTCCAAGACTGGAGGAGGCTCAGGCAGGCTGCAGGAACACTGCAGAAGTGCAAGACAAGTGCAATATTGTAAAACTGATGACAAGTCCTCCTCTGTAAGTGGATCAGCTCTTTATAACTGTCAGTTGTCCGTCAACATGAAGCTAAGCTGGTTACCCCGAAAACAAAAGTCCACTGCTCTGAAAACTGACACTCTGGAGTTTGTGTTCAGTGACTGACATGAATTTCAACTGTACATAACACAAGTTACAGGCTGGAATAGAAATTTCAAAGGAGAACACAGTGGCTGTAGCAGTCATTGACAGAGAAGCGAGTATTTCAACTCAGCATGTGTCCTTCATCTTTGATGGCATATCATTGTCATCATCATCATTTTTACTACCCTATAATGAACTTGCACTGTCCACTGAACTGCTGGAGGACTTTTAATATGAAAATGATACAGGAAGTGTTGAGCTTGTATTAATAGTGTAGCAGATCAAAACAAGGCTTTGTATTAAACAATTGTAATGGCCCACATTTCCCATCATGCCTGTACTGAATAGTTTGATAAGTTTGCTGTTTTATGTTGCAGCAGCAGTGTTTGCACCATGCTCTGCTCAGAACATTATGGTTTAGGTTGGCAGCGTAATTCTCATTCTCATACTGGCTTATAGAAATGTTTGGTCCCTTGCAGTAACTTGAAGAACCCCCCCTAGGGGTCACGGACCCCCCGTTGGAGTCCCCGGCATCAGAGTCGATGTTGCAGAGAGCTTCTCTCTGTGTCTTACTCCATGCTGCCTGTCATTATTTCAGGAATAGAAAGGAATATATGTGGTAGAAAAAGACCCCATTTCTTCTGCACTTGCAAATGTAAGATTTTATTAACAACCTCTCAGTGCGATGACCTTCATCAGGTTAATTTCACATAACAGTAGTGTAGTGTGACTTGATTGGTCCACATGGATTACTCCTCCATTACTCAACCATTAAGTTGATGAAGATCATCGCACTGAAACGTTAATAAAATCTTGAATTTGCAAGTGCAGAAGACAGTGTGAGGTTGTCTTTTTGCTTTTTATTGTCAATTCTTGTCCTACCCTGTCTACCTAGAGTGTGCAAAATGTGGTATGCCTTTTACTCTGCCAGTTGGCGACCCAATAAAAACTGGTCCGCGACCCATTTTGAGCCCCCAACCCTAAGTTTGGGAAACGCTGGGCTCGAGCATCCACTCAAACCTCACCATTTCCCTTATTTTAAAGAGCTTATCGCTGGTGTGTAATGGTATTCATACAGCTCTGCTCTCCTCCATTCACCTTATATTCCCTGAATATCAATAAGTGTAAGAGTGCGGTTCACTTTCAATATGTTCCTTCCAGAGAACGGGGCCTCCGTCTGACCTCCAGAGCAGCCGCATAAAGCTCAATGTCACGACCATATAATGCCATTACACACCACGCACTGACGGGTGACATCAAAACAGTGACAGATAGATATATAGAGTGTGAGAGGCCACACACACCAGATATTGCTTGAGTGGAGATATAGAATAGGGAAAAAAATATGTGGATGCATGTAAAATATGTGACATGTCAGAATGTGTGGGTGGAGAGATTGCTTGACAGATTCTGTGTAATAGGAAAGAGACAGAAGGAGCGCGGAGTTGCAAGCAAAGAACTGAGGGAGAGGGGGGAAATAGGGAGGGCATGTGCGCGATTGCAGAAAGCACCTGCATCACCAGAAAGCCCATGCCAGGCCGCCGAGAGGGCATTAACGGGGTCATGAAATCAAAGAGCAGAGCCAGAGGCCTCTTCCAGCCACAGGTCAGCTCAGACACTGCTGTTATTCATTAAACCCTAATGGTTAGCGGTTGGGAAAACATTATCTGGGCCGGTGGTAACTTGACTAAAGGTAAGGGTCAAGGCTTGGGGCAGCGCTGAGGCATCCCCACGCCTGGTGACATGGGTGTGCTGTGTCAGATTGGATTAGCAGTCAAGGCAGAGAGGTGATGATTTGATGGAATCACAGCACAGTGGCAAACCATCAACATTCCTGCTTTTTACTCTGCTTAAAAGGGGAGTTAAACATTACTGTGGGGAATTACGTGTTACCGTCAGTCATAGCTAAGTGTTTTGGTGTATTTGGCAGCCGCAGTTAGGTGCTGCTGGAAGCAGCTGTTGGCTCAGTGGGGTGTATGCATATTGGAGGTGTGTTTTCTGTGTGTGTGCATGTATTTGGCCTATATTAGCTGACTGTGATAATGAATTAGCAGAAAAACAGACAAACCAGTTTTGGGTTAGCACTCTATCAGTTAAAGGGTAAAATTAATCACTTTTTATGTGAATTTATAGTCAGTGTTGATGGTAAATGTAGTCAAGTGAAGCCATTATTGCCTCTGTGGGTGCTATATTAACTGAGAAAGCTGAATTCTCCTACTGCAGAATCTGTTGCTTTTCCTGCAGGCGATGTCACTGGATGCAGGAAGAACTACAGGCTATTTTAGCTTGGACTTCTAGTCATCGCCTCTGTGTAGCCAGGGGCCGTGCTATATGAGTATTTTTGTCAGCTAAAGCTATGTTTTGGCCAACAAAGTTATAACTATAGGCTAGGATGGTGATACACGGTAAAATAGGTGTTGGTGTCAGAAGCTCACATGCGGTGCATTCTGGTACATGTAGGCACTGCTGGCACGACTCCGCAAGCAGACGAACTCAGCATTCTTGGTCATTACAGCACAAACTGAGGAATTTATTAGCTTAATTGACAACATTTACCATCAACACTTGCTCACTTCTGCACTTCCTCATGAAAAGTGCAGAATTTTCCTGTTAAAGGGGTAGTTTATTAGATGCAGGGATGTATGAGGTATTTATCCATGGTCAGATGCCGGCAGACAGCCTTTCCTGTCGAGAAACTGCCATTATGTGAGACGAATATCATTGTCCTCAAGCCAACCAAACTCCATAGGCGAAATCAGTCATTCTACCTCGGAGAAGACAGGAGCTGCTAAGCTACTGCTGCCTCGATTTGTAGTGTGTTTGTGTTGTTGTGTGACTTTGTTGAATCCTAACTGGCCTTTCAAGACACTAAAGTCACACAGAATAACACAAACTAAGTAACAGATTGAGTCAGCGGTAGACTAACAGCTCCTGTGTTCTGCAAGGTAAAATTACTGATTTTGCCTGTGGAGTTCAGTTGGTGAGGAGAGAGCGATATTTGGCTTGTATAACAGCTGTTCCTTAACAGAGGAGGCTTTCTGACTGCGAGGTAAAGCAGTTATAGTACTAGAAACATAGTGTACACTTATTGATTTTTTTCAGGTAGACCTTTTTTTCAACGACTCTTTTGCTGACCCTGTCCACAGCAGTATATTGCTTAGCTTCTGTGCTGGTACTTACCTACTGTAGGAAATATAATGACTGTCAAGAAGTACCTCATACAACCCCATATTAAATATTCCGAACTATCCCTTTAAGTTTGGTGCAAAGATCTTCATCATTTTCATGCTGCTTCCCTCAGGTATTATGCCTTTAGTGTATAATGAATCTCTTTAATTCTGACATGTGTGCACACAGTATGTGCAGCTGAAGGTTTGTGCACCGTCTGTTTTATTACATGTGCACATGGGCTTAATATTCTTTGTTGTGCTGCACATTTTACTCACTTATTTGTATGAGGGAGGTGTGCGAAAAACTCCCTTGATCATACATTCAAAAGACACTACGTGTTTCACTCTATTTCAAGCTTGTTTCATCACACACAAATGCACTCACGCACACACACACTGGGGAGGATGGGCGGCTTTTGCCTTCCAACTGATTAGGAAACGAGAAACACTTGTGTCATGAGTTTTCAACCTAATAAGCCCGGATTGTTGCGGTTGAGTGAACATTTGGGTGCAGGTATGTTGTGTTTAGACTGCGAGCTGGATCGGGGGGGGGCGTTGGAAGGTGTGGTGGATCAGATGACTGTGTCGGCTCCCCAGGATCCTCAGCTGAAAGGGGATAGGACGGTGTTTGGGTTACGCCACGCTGGGAGTGCTGTCCTCTTTAAATAAGACACACTTGAACAAAGTGCAGCTGATCAGATTAGTGTGGCTGATCAGGTTTCTCAGCAGGTTGTTGGCTCCCACTGTCTGAACATCTTGACGAGGAAATGCTGTTAGTACTAAACACACTGCAGAGCAAAGGGAGTAGAATGAAGGGATATGGTGAGACAGTTGTTGTTAAGCTTTCGTTGGAAACAGATGATGATGGAACATGGATTTTACTGAATGCGTTTGTGATCAGTACAGCTCGGGCTTTTAGCATGGTAAACATCTCTCCTTTTGTTCATTAAGTTTAGCTTTTCTGCATCTGCAGTCTTTCTCAAGGGCGAACTTATTCTTTCTGGCAGTAGAGAGAAAAATCCTACAATAAAGTGGACCTATGGGACTCAGTGTGATACAATGGTAGCAGGATGAATTGTACCAATCGAGTCGTGCTGGGTTCTATTGTTAAGTTTGCTATTGTGTGACGAGGAGGAAATTGTTTCTGTTCTCGGGCCCTGATGAATCCACCCTTCAAAGACCAGAGATCATTGAAACAACATCAGAGAAGGAGAAAAACAAGAATATCATCAGAAAGGCAGCGTCTGGGTTTGGCTTCTCCATTTCTTTTCTTTTTCGTTCTTCGTCACATACTGTGCTGCTGTCTACAACTATTCTCTAGATCTCTTCTTCTCTCTTCTCGTGAATCCACTTTTCAGCATCTTTGTGTCTCTGTGTGTCTCGGGTTGTTTTTCTCAAATGCCCATTCCCCATTCTAGTCTCCGGATATTTCCTGTCAGCGATAGTTTGGATTATTTGAAGTGGGGCTGTATGAGGTAATTATGCATAGTCGGTGTATTAACTACAGCAGATGGCGATCAGCACGTCTCCAGTTAGGAGAAGCAGAGGGGGGCACCTGCACGGAAGCTAAGCAATGAACTACTGTGGATAAGGTCAGCTGCTTTAAATGGTTAAAAAAGGTCTACCAAAAAAAATCACAATCAGTTTAAGTGTATACTATATTTACAACATTGTTCACACTTTACTTTGCTGTCAGACAGCCTTTTTCAACAGGAAACCACCATTATATAAACCATACATCGCTCTCTCCAAACCAACCAAACTCCATGGGTAAAATCAGTCATTTTACCTCACAGAAACATGAGAGTTGCTGGTCTACTGCTGACTCAGTCTGTTAGTTTGTTTGCTTTATTGTGTGAGTTCAGTGAATCTTAACTCTTCCTTTAAAAAAACGAAGTCACACTAACACAAACAAACCAGCAGATCGAGGCAGCAATAGACGAGCAAGTCCCATGTTTT
Organism: Lutjanus campechanus; assembly: GCA_027495735.1. Lineage (NCBI taxonomy): Eukaryota > Metazoa > Chordata > Actinopteri > Lutjaniformes > Lutjanidae > Lutjanus > Lutjanus campechanus. The sequence goes on along the minus strand of JAJHUR010137410.1, from coordinate 9,875 downwards.
GCAAGGTAAAATCGATGATTTTAACCATGGAGTTTGGTAAGTTTGTAGAGAGCAATACTTGCCTCATAAAATGATGGTTTCCATTCGAAAATGGTGATGAAAGCGATGAAAATATTATAAATATAGCACACTATAGTACACTAATAGGTCTTATAAGTAGAATTTGTCCAAGCTCATAAACATACCAGAAAGATTGTTTAATGTTGAGTCTCAGGATGTCAAATTCTGATGTTTTGGGACAGGGCACAGCAAAATATTGAGAAATACAGGCAGAGGGCAGGGTCTCTGCAGATACAGCCACCACCACACATTTCTTACTGGATCATAAGTGATGATTATATGAGTCTATAGATTGTTTTTTAGGAAATTCTTTTTTAGGTGAACCTTTTTGTCTTTCTCAGATACCCATTCCCTATTCTAGCCTCTGCCCTCCTCTCCTTCTCTCTACTTCTCTTTCTCATTCTCCATGGCTTCTCACCCGTGATCCATCCAGGCCAAGCCACAATCCCTTATAAGGCCAGTGGAAGCCCCCATCTGGCCTCTTATTTCCATATCAGATCTGCAGTAACAGACAGGGTTTACACAGGATCAAGCCTGGAATGTGAGGCTGCCTCTCCATCGGCTGTGCCACAAACCCGACTCTGCTCTCTGCTCCTGGGCACAAACCTGGTCACACCCCCCCCCCCCCCTCCTTCTCTCCCCTTCTGCTCGTCTTGAAGCTTTATCTCCTGTCACCTCTATTTCCCCACATTTCTCCTCACCTCTCTCCTTCATCCCTCCTATTTTCTGTGTATTTATCTCTTCCTTCCTTCCTTCCTTTTCTCAGCGGCACCTCTCTCATCCCCCGTTTCTAACCACCTGAACACCAAACATTGCTTCACACTTCTCTCATCGTTTGGCAGCATCTTAGCCGCGCACACGTTCACGTTTGGGGACAGAGACTCTGCAACGCTCAGATGGTTGCTCATGCTCAGTTCACAGCACATACAGTGATGCAGCCACAGACAGCCAAACAAAAGACTAAGCCACATCTGAGAGCGAGACAAAAAGAGGCACACAGTAAAGCCATACAGTACAACTCCACAACAAACACTCTTAACACAGGCTCAAAGGACATATGCAGTTTAGGCTTACATTATCTTTAAAAGCGTCATCATTACATCTCTATCTTTCCGTCTCTTCCTTTCGATCCCTCATGCGCTCACCGAGCCTGTTACTCATTACAATTTGATGTTTCCACAGGCTTTTTCCCTCCCTGCCGAGCTTTAATATGTAAAGTGTCGACTTTCCTGTGTGTGTCTGTGTGTGTGTGTACGTGTGGTTTGGTTTGTTGTCGTAGAGAATCTGTTCCTGATTAAGGGCCCCGCTCTCGCTGAGCTTTCCCTCCACTGCCACATTTGGGCCTTGCTTGGCAGTGGAACCTATAGAGTGAATCTCATCCAGGCCGTAATTGTTTTAAAAGGCTGGCAGACCTGGCTTTCTCTCTGGCTCCGTTTGTTGTGTCTTTCTATCCTTCACTCCCTCTGTTCTCTCACCTCTGCTTCCATTCCACCACGCTCTCCTTTGTTCCTCCGTTCTCTCCCAGGGTCTGACACAAATGAAGGGATGAAGGGATGAGAGGGGATCTCATATAGCCTATAATGCTCATCTCCTCTGGGGCCTGCATAGCTCATTAACCTACGTTAGTCTCCACATGCCTACATTAAAGAGGGACACCTGGCTCCCGAGGGTCCAACAGGGAAATGACAAGTCCAGTCTCCTTTCCCTTCATCAGCATCCTGGATGCACGCGTGGAGAGGACTCATTACACCGAAGAGCGGCCTGGCCTTTGTAGCCACTCTTGCGGTATTTCCTTTATTGTGGCTACAGCGGTTATTGATGCTGATGTGTTGATTTCTCAGTCATGCAGCTGTGCTGTAATGTGACATGTATACTGCACATTGAAATAATGACATCCACATTATGTACAAGTGGCTTTCCATGAATACCAAGTAGCCCTGCTTCTAGCTTTAAAGGAATAGATTATTTCACGCAAGCCTATGAGGTACTTATTGATGGTCAGTGTATTACACATCACAGTAGATGATGGTTGGCGTGCCCCCAGTTTGGAGGAGCAGAGAGGGGCACGGTGACGGAAGCGAAGCAATGAACTTCTGTGGACAGGCTCAGCAACAGAAGGTATTTTAGTAACTTAAAGGACCAGAGTGTAAGATTTAGTGGGATTTAGCAAGTAGAAGAAACTCCAAAAGAAACCCTCTTTAGTCATAAACAACTCATTTTAAGGCAATGAAAACACAATAACTCTGATTTTAAGGTGTTAATGCTCTAATAGAAACATATCATTAAATATTTTATTTCATTTCTGCCACACTCTGCCATTAAATCCCGTGAATCTTACACCCAGGACCCTTAGAAAAATGTATATAACCTCTGTTATATAAGTCAAATATTGCTTTCTCCAAACCAACCAAACTCCATGGATGAAATCAGTAATTTTGCCTTGCAGATCACGGGTGCTGCTGGACTACCGCTGCCTTGATCTGTTAGTTTATTTGTATTATTGTGTGACTACAGTGAATCCAAATGATCATTTTAAAACACCAAAGTCATGCAATGCAACAAACTAACAGATCAAGGCAGCGGTAGCTCAGCAACTCCCGTGTTCTGCATCACAAAATTAATGATTTTGACTACGGAGTTTGGTTGGTTTGGAGAGAGCGATATTTGGCTTGTATAACGGGGGTTTCCCATCAGAAAAGGTTGTCTGACAGCTACGTTTAGCTGTGAAAATATTCTAATTGGCTAAAATACCTCTGTCCACAGCAGTACATTGCTTAGCTGCTGCTTCTCCAAACTGGGGTCAAGTCGACTGGCATCTACTGTAGGTAACACACTGACTATTGAAGTACGTCATACAACCTCACTTGCAATAATCCGAACCATCCCCTTAGAAGAAATCAGGGAAAAGGAGAACTGAATGCACACAGCATAAAGCGACAACTCCAGCAGCTCTTACACACAGCAGCTCTGTTCAGCTGGAAACAGACTGTAAGCCTCTGGTACAGTGGCAAGTCTCAGATTAGTCGAAGTCCTTTTCAGAGCCAGGGCAGCATCAGCTGCATTCAGGGTTACGCATTGAAATGTATACTGTGAGTAATTGCCAGTGAAAAGCCTAAATCTTATTTGGGCGATGCATCCCAAATCTGTGTTCTGGTCCCTTGGCTGGCTCTGGTTAATCTGCTTGGTGGGGACTTAGCCCGTCTAATGTTCCTCTCGGCCACTCTGCAATACAGAGGAATGCGGAGATAAGCAGAATTTCCCTGCCCCATGCCACCTGGACACAAAACAAATAAATGCTATCGACTGTTTTTATTATATTGGTTTGGGAGATGAAAAGATACACAGATGGAAGGTTTTGCTCTTTGTCTTTGTTAAATTTTCAGCGACTTCCTGTTCCTCTTTTGTTTTTTTCCACTTTTTTTCTCTCCCCGTCTGTCCTACCCTCTCAGTTTTTTCATTTCTCTCCCCGTGCGTGTAGATCTCTCAACCATGCATTTCTGGCTCTAAAGCGAGTAAGTTGAACTGCATCACTTTAATGTCAGACTACATGTTTTCCACTACACTGACCTCTTTGTCTTCTGCTGCCTGCAGTTTTCTCTATCCTCTGCTCTCCCCTTTTCTTTATTCTCCCTCTCACCCCACTGTTGTGTGTGTATGCGAGTGTGTCTGGCAGACAAGTGGATGTTAGGGAGCTACAGCGACCTGGAACAGTCTGTAGATTCTCTTTTCACCATTTTCACTCCCCCCCCCTCCTCATCTTCCCCTTAGTGTATTTCTCTTCGATTGCGTCTGGCAGCTTCTCTTTCTTCGGTCCGTCTCCAGTGCTAAGAAATATTAGCATATCACTGCCGTAAGGATCTTCAAAATTCACAATTAATGGGTTTTTAATGGTTCCCCGGGCCTCACCATTATGTGGCCGGCCTTCTTAGCCTAATCCAGTGGGGACCATATGGGCAGCAGCCCGACTCCATACACTGGACCCAGAGGTGTATTGAAACCAGTGGGGAAGCAGAGGCAGAGTGTATTTAAATCCAGAGGAGCTCGGGGCTTTATTTAAAACCAAAGAAAGTTTATTTGTTCGAGGCCCTCAGAGATCGGAGCGAGTGCAGGAGGGCTCTCCTTTCACAAAAGCTGGATTAATGGTCCACTTCTGCTCAAGGTGTGAAAGTCTGCAAAACGTGTGCATGCGTGTGTGCGTTTGTGCACACAGACGCGGTAGATTTTTTTTGCCTTTGTTAAAATGCTGGCTCCTCTGTGACTTGGAGTTCCAGCCAAGGTGAGGATAAAACAAGCATCCAGTGGGCGGTCAAGAGACCACCAACGAGCCCGGCTATCTCATCCATGTGACGAGGTGGTATGGACTGAAATATCAGCACAGTAAAATAAACATGACACTTGACACACTGACAGTGTTGGCATGTTTAAACCCACAAGGATTTACTGTTACATATCGCTTTTTTTCCCCCAAGCACTCAGCTTGCCTTGAAAAGGAAGGTGTCTCTGTTCGAGGTTTATAAGCTGCTCTCTGTTTGGATAAAGTAAGTAAATTCATAACTAGATGGAGTTAATTTACTCACACCGTCCTTGTGCCTCCAGTTGTTTCTCTTTATCCTTGAAATTATCCATCGTCGGCTTTGCCCACAGGCAGAGAATTATTCACTTTGTTAAATTTAAATGACTGGCCGTGGAAACTTTGTGTATGCGTCTGTTTTTAAAGGACAGAGAGGAAACTCGAGGATTCGAATCGTCAGTCAGAGACGCTTCAGTCGATTGAGATTCTTCAAGTCGAGTTAGTTAGTGTGCACTGTACTTCCGGGGGGCATTTCAGCCCCCAGAGTGAGCACTCCTCACTTTTTCTCCAAGGTAAAATCACTCCACTATGTCAAATCACCCTGTCCACTTGTTGAAGATGTCTGCGACGGGTACAGGCAGCTGTGGACCCAGACCTGATGTCACCCTATTGATGCAAACAATGGCCACCCTAGCAGACCCAAGCATGGAGATTCCCAAACTTTTCCATGCCAAGACCCCCCAAATAGCACCTGATTATGATAAGATGTCTTAAAAAACCTGAAGTCAACTATTTTTTTCTGCCTCTCCTGTGCTGCTTTTGTTTCTCTTTGTTGCTTTGGTTTGTTTCTGCTTCGTAGCAGGTCAGCATTGACCCCCATTTTGAAAATCTCATCACCTGTGGACACGGAAAGTACAGCACAGGCTTTAGAAGTGAGTGAGATGGAGTTAGCTGCCCAGGAGAAGAGAGAACTAGCAATGCCTTCTGCACTGAAGTGGTGAATTTACAGCAAATATGATAGAGTCTCAGGCTTTTCTTGGATATCTAGTGTTAGCAAAAACGTTGTTGTATATCACTGATCCATCATTAGCATTTGAGAGAATAATCCAGGCTTTAACTAACTAAATCTGGCAATTCAATAAAGAGTTGTTTGTCTATATGTAAAAAAAATGAACTAAGAGTTGAATGTTTGTATTGAACAGCCAAACCTGATTCGACTGACATTAAAGCAAGTAAATTAGCTTGATTTAGCAAATGCAAACACTATCCGCCCCACTGTCCGCTGTCCATTGATGACAAAACTTTGAACACCTTCAGACTTTGTCCTTGTTCACTCTTCGGTAAAACTCACAGTGATCCAATTTGGAAATCCAATCCTTCCAGATGGACTCGAGAATAAATTACCAAAGGTCAAACTAAGTCGCCGAGCAGCTAACAAGCCAGAAGACCACGGTCAACACCTGAGTGGAAAGCAGCCAGAAAAGCTCTTTACTCATTACAGTCGCTGTCAATGGAAAGAAGATTAAAAACGACTAAAGACAGTGTCTCCACAGTTCACGCACTTTTTTCCTCAACATGATCCACTTAGGCTTTTAATGTAATGCATGTTATATAGAGGGGCTGTGGTCTTACAGTATGTACACAGCTCTCTCTGTCTCTCTGCGTGAATGCCAGGCAGTACAATAAACTGCTGACGCTAGCTGTATGTGTCCCTGTCCAGGTAATGGCCTGTAGCAGTACTGCAGCCTGGGGCCTGCCAGGGGAGGAATGACATTTACTGCCACCTTAACTAGCTCATTAGCCTGCTTCACAATCTTTTTCTCTATTCACTCCACAGAGGGTAATGAGAATAGCACTGTTTTACGCCGCCTGTTGTTATTCTGCTCGTGCCTTTCAAGGCTATCAAGATGGAACACTCCGATTGTTTTGGGAAATGGCTTCTTGTTCTCTTGCTCTCTATGCTGTTTTAGCAGGAGTGTTCACTCAGTCTGCCTTTGAAGAAACAATTGATGAGTGTCGAATCTTTATATGAACTGCGGCTCATTGTACTTCTTGGCGAGATATCACCGCTACACTCTCACCTACAGTGAGCTCATCTCTTTAATCAGGCCTGATCCAGGCGACTGATTGGCCCTATTGTTCAGTGCACAGACTATTGAAATTTGCCTTTCATTCAAATAGACAAACATTTGTGTACACGCACACACACACACACACACAACACCTGCGTACACACACCTGGGCGCACTGTTACACAAAGTCACATCTTCATTATGCCACTTCTTCGCTTGATTGGAGGGTTGTTGTGTGATGTTGATGTGGGACAGACTAATCCTTGCTCTCCTCTCTAGCTGCCTGACATTTCTCTGTTCTTCATTAGGGACGGAGGGACTGAAGGAGAGAGGCGCACAAGTGATGGCGGCGCAATGACATGCAAATAGCAAAGATGTAATTAAAACATCAACATTCGGCTTCCAAAGCCAGACCTCCTTAACTGCGGTGGCTGCATTCAGCTCCTCCGCTGCTGTTGACTGACACAGGCACCAGCATGATGAGATTGTGTTTGTTTAGTGGGCGTGTGAGCACAGTAGCTATACAGTGACACACACACACACACACGCACACTTAGAAAACAAGGGCCAACATGCAGAGCACAGTTTGTCCAGTCACAGTAGTGTAATGCCCCAGGCCCAGGCACATCCCAAGGCCTTTGTTCTGGCCATGTTTTCTTATTGATAAGCCCTGTGGAGACTGAGGCTACGTTTACACTGCAAGCATTAGTGCTCAACTTGGATTTATTATTCAGATGCAATGTTTTTGTCTCGCTGTTGACCAGTCTTAGATTCTAGTGCGAACTGGTCACAGAAAAAGAAAAAATCGCAGAGACGTCACAAGCAACAGGCTGTTGCACAAAAGTAAGCTCGGGAAAACGAAGTAAGTGAGTGACCACTTTGTCGGTTTGAATATTTTGCTTCTTTAAGCTTGAGTTTAAGATTTGTAACTTTTCTCTGACACTGCAGCCGTGTTTGTCTGAGGCCCCGTTTGTTTTGTTATGCTTTTAAATACAGACCGGTTATGGTACAGCCCGTCAGGCTTTGCTTGAACAGACGTGTTACAACAAAAGTTCTTAAAAGCAGGGCTGAGCGATTTATCATTTATATTCTCATATTCAAGTATTCATCATATTTGAGTTTTCAGTGAATCTGCTGCTGAGGGACAGTTAATTTAGTTCAATCAGCTTTAATGTGTTTAGGTCAGCTCAGTATAATGGTTACTGACAGGCTGTGTGTTGTGTTTCCTGTCACAGACAAGAAATAAAAAAGTCCCTGTTTATGTAATGTTACAGCGTCATCCTGAACTCTTCACAGCAGAGCTGGTCTGAGAAAAGCTAACTTAGCTAGTCAGTAACCAAAACATGTCTGGAAGACCTAGGGTTTTAGGCTGTTAAGATTGTCTTTAGCCTGACTCGTAGCAGCTAACTAACACAGCTAACTAGCTGGCTCACCTTCACAACAAACCCTTATAGACCTCCATCACACAGGTTCTAGACAAGCCCACCTCCCTTAAAGTGGACGGCTGGGCCGGTAACACAGAAGTGCAGTGGGTCTTTCAATCAAGTCCACTACTTACCCCACTTTGAAAATACTCCACTACGAGTAAAAGTTTGGCATTCCAAACTCAACTAAGGTATAAGGAATGTGAGTATTACAGCAAAATTTACTAAAAGTGTTGTGTCAAAAGTAAATGTAGCGCTACTTATGGTGCAGTTAAATCATCCATGTCAGTGTTTTACTATTATATCTGATGTTTATGGATTAATATTACTGCAGCATTAATGTGTATGTTGCATTTTACTACCATAAATGTTTATGGACGAGCTTGTTTTAAGTTCTTTATATACTGTTGGGTAGCTTAATCTTCAGCGATGCATTATAATTAATGAGATCATCATATGTTTGAGAATTTACAGTAAGTTATTTTAGAGAAAATGTGGATATCGAGATATCATATATGACGGGATAGTCTAAAAATAAGAAGGTATTATTTATAAGCCATATCGCTGAGCCCTAACACACACACACATACACATAAAAACAATGAGCAACATGCGGAGCACAGTTTGTCCGGTCACAGTAGTGTAATGCCTCAGGCCCAGGCACATCCCAAAGCCTTTGTTCTGGCCGTGTTTTCTTATTGATAAGCCCTGTGGAGATTTACAGTCAAAAAGGCGGTGATAGATGAGAATGATTCACAACACAGCACACTACAGTCAGTACATTTCCAAACTACACAGAAAGCTCAGTAAAAAAAAAAAAAAAAAATCCTTCATTGCATGATCTTGCGTCTTTCTCGGTACAGTCAGTTATCCAGTGGCTTTAGTTGGTCAGCACTCCCTGTCTGACTAAAAACTGCCCAAGGCCTGTTCTTACAGTCTGAGCCCCCTTTGTCTTCCTTTCACTAATTGACTGTGTGTGAGTATATGCGTGCGTGCTTGTGTGTGTGTGTATGTTGCCTCACCACAACCACCATATCCTGTGTTTACACCCTTAATGTAGCGGGTTAGAGGGGAGACTGTCTGTGACTCATAATGAGTTATTGTACCGCTCATAGAGGAGCCATTCGGAGGCATGACCGCGGGCGAAGCGCAGAGGCCTCTGCGTGTCTGCACTCTTAACAGGTATCAGACAGCATAACAGGTTCCCACAAGAAGTGGATTAGACAGCACATACTCAGCTCCTCAAAGTAAACACGCCTTCCCCTTCTATCCGTGTCAACATCAGTCCAGCGCGCTCGGGTTCAGACTTTGTCGAGGATCACTGGGAATATGAAACACTCTGGTTGGGGTGTGTTTTAAAAATCTCATGTGCTGTCAGCTTTGTTCAAGAAGTATTTCAATCTGAGCTGTTCTTTTGACCCTGCTGTGCGGTAAAGAGAAATGAATCATTGTTGGCTCTGCTGTTTTCAATATTTACTCTAAGAAAGTAATGAAGCGACACTAAAACCCTGCTCAGGGACCAGTTGAATGAAGATGTTTCGGCCTCCCTTCTTTACTTCTGGCATGAGGCAGTGTTTAAACAGAGCCGGTTTTGGTGCCAAATGAGGTGCCCATTTGGCCAGCACCTCACACTTCACTACGTTCTCTACGAAACCCACCAGAGAGGAGATGTCCTCACCATGCAAATATGTCAGCTGTGCCCAATTATAGGGCTCCCCCTCATAAACTGTAAAAAAAAAAAAAAAAACATGCAGGAATTTGGTGGAATCAACTGATCTTTGCTCATTAAAGGTGTATAGGATTTAGTGGCATCTAGCAGTGAGCTTGCACATTCCAAACACCTCATCTCACTCTCCTATTCCAAGCCTGTGGGAAAACCTAAAACGTGAAAGCCTCTCTCTGGAGCTAGTGTTTGGTTTGTCCATTCTGGGCTACTGTAGAAACATAGCGGTTCAACATGGCGGACTCCACGGAAGAGGGCTCACTTCCAAGGTATCGAAAACACAATGACTCTTATTTTCAGATGAT